>PVKE010017112.1:0-31154 GCA_004027555.1 Craseonycteris thonglongyai
GAACTGGGGAGTTCCCACAGTTCGGTTCTCTAGCTGTCTCTGTCTCTGTCTCTCTATCTGTCAAAAGTAAAATAAAAATAAATATGCACTGAAGATAAAATAATTACTCTCTATAAAGATAAAAAAAAAAAGAAAAGAAAAAAAGACAACAAAAACAAGACCCAACTATATGATGCCTACAAGGGACACATTTGAACTTCAAGGACACACATAGGCTTAAAGTGAAGGGATTTAAAAAAAGTCATGCAAATAGAAACTAAAAGAAATTCAAGGGTAGTTATACATATATCAGAGACTTTAAGTCAAGTATCTTGTCCTACCACATTGATATGAACTAAAAATCAATAAGAGAAAAGCTAGAAAAATCACAAATATGTGTAAATTAACACACCCCTGAAAAAAAAAATGGGCCAAAGATGAAATCAAAGAGAAATGATAAAATATGAAACAAATGAAATTGCAAACACAATATACTAAAATGTATTGGATGCAGAAAAAGCAGTGCTAAGACGGAAGTTTGTATGAATAAGTTATATTTTAAAAAGGAAGATCTAAAATAAATAACCTGTAGATGCCGGGACGGCACAGTGGGTTGAGTGCTCGCCTTGCAGACCCAGAGTCCAGAGATCAAATGTCAGCCATGACCCACGCGAACCCATATGCTGAACTGGGGTATGACCCCCAGCTCAGTTCTTACTGGTGTGAGCCTTCCATGTGGGAGGCCCTGGGTTCAGGCCCCAGCTTGTGGGGGCGTGCCTTCCACGCAGGCGGCCCGTGGCCTGGTTCCCACCCTGTGTAGTCCCCCCACCCACCTGTGTGGAAGGAAACTGTCAAAAACTGATGACATGCAACTGCGGAGATTGCTCTGGGCCCTCCCTCTTCTGTCTCTCTCTGTTAAAAACAATAAAATAAATCCTTAAAAAAACAAAATAACCTAATTTTACACGTCAAGGAACTAGAAGAGAAAAAAGAATAAACTAAGCCCAATATTAGCAGAAGTAAAAATGTAACAAAGGTGAATTAATGCAGAAAATACTGAAATAGAGAACAGAAAAACAACAGAAAACATCAGCGACACTAAGCACTGGTTTTGTTGAAGCTTATCTTTTATTGTTTTTGACAGAGACAGAGAGACAGAGAGACAGAAAAATGGCAAAAATGTTGGTCAAAAGTCAGAAATTTTAAATTATAAGCAGAAAAAGTTCCAGGGGTCTAATGTACAGCATGGTGATTATAGTTAACACTACTGTATTGCATACTTTAAAGCTGGTATGAGAGTAAATACTAAGTGTTCTCATTATAACAAAGAAATTGTAATTATATAAGGTGAAAGATGTGTTAATTAACCTTACTGTGATAAATAATTTATTTTGCATTATACATACACATGTATCAAGTCACCACATTGTACACCTTAAACTTACACAACACTATATGTCATTTAGTGTTGATTTCAATAAAGCAGAAGGAAAAAAATGTCAATGGTTTTTATCATTGCCTAGTTGAAGGAGCCTATATAGGTCTTAATGTTTTATATGTTTTCTCAATAAAGATGTATGTCTATGGATGAATTTTAAAACTGTTCTTTTGGATTTTTTCCCCAAGGAAAAGGCATGTGTCACGTCCTATTGAAAAACCATAAGATGCCATGGCCATTCACATTTTATTACCATTTGAAAAACTTTACCTACTTACATGTTCAGATCTCTAGGATCAAAGCTTACACAATGGCTATATCTTCTACAATTATACTTAAATTCATTGAACACACCAAGATTAATAGACTGCATATGTACGTATGTATGTATACATACAAAACTCTATAATATTTCACAAGTATTTTATTATTTATAATAATGGTCTTATTTGGTCATAACATGTTAAAATCAGTCCTAGTGTCACTGAATTGTTTTGAAAGTAGTAATTCTTGAACTTTATTTGTTATCCACCTCAGGAGGGACTATTAGGTAAATTATTTATTCCGGAATTGCAACAAAAATATTCTACCTCATATATAGCAAAATTGAGAACGTGGCATGTAAAAAAAAGTATACAAAAATTCCACAATTATTGTAATATTTAGCGAGATTTTGATTAAAATACGTCCACTATTTGCAGTTTAAAATAACCAGGCAAGTAGTTTTAACACTACTTTTAAAATGATAAAAACTTACTCTAGGTGGCGCACTTCTATAAGCTTGTTGAAGGAAAAGAATACAATTGAAAATCAAGCTTTTTTATTTCTATCAATGCCTGTTAAAGGCATTTATAGAGACATTTGAGATTTGTTAATAGAAAATTAAGTTCAAACTTAGTTATTAAGCTAAACTAGGATATAAATAACAACACAAAATACTCCATTATGAGTCTCTAGACAAGTAAATATTCCCTTGTGGGAAAAGCATTAAAGAAATCATGCAAAAATGAAATATGTAACAGTATCCTCCCCAAATATTGTATTCAACTATTCTTTACATCTTTAGTAATTTTTTAAAACCCCCCTCTCACTCTAATATTCATAAGACTGAATTTGTGTGTCAGAGCTCTGACTGTTGGGTGACACTTGTGATTGTGACTACTTTTTTACCATGTCTATTTCCTGACTGCTTATTAGTCTTCTTAAATCAGAGATAGATCACATTATTTGAAGTTCTTTTTAGCAAGATTATTTTCATATTTTTTCTTTAATTATTTTTGTCTGAAACCATCCAACTTGTATTGCCCTCACAAAAACTCTAGCCATATTTATCCCAGCTTTAAAAAACAAAATTGTTAGACTAGTGGGGAGATGAGGGATTTATCAACCAATGGAGCTGTGTTGTCTCTGCTTCTCTGTCATACTGAATATGACATGTAGGCCAGTATAGTGAAACTGGACCCAAAATCAGCTGTCATTTGAGTCCAACTTAGCTCAGATGTTTTTTTAAGTTACTGTACATTCTCTATTTAGAAAGGTTATTACTCAGCCATCTGCAAATAAATGTTTCCCTATCAGTGACTTACTTGCCAAATTACTAACTCCAAGTTTCTTTTGGTAGCAGCAGTTTGCTGAGAAAGGGGAATTTTTCCAGGACATAAAGACTTGAAAATAAGCTGTGTTTTTTAATAATGTCTAAGTGTTTAGTTTTGGCTCTCTGTTTTTGTTTTTTGAAGATTTTATTTGTTTGTTTATTTATTTATTTATTTATTTAGATTTATTTTTATTGT
Organism: Craseonycteris thonglongyai; assembly: GCA_004027555.1. Classification (NCBI taxonomy): domain Eukaryota; kingdom Metazoa; phylum Chordata; class Mammalia; order Chiroptera; family Craseonycteridae; genus Craseonycteris; species Craseonycteris thonglongyai. The sequence continues at coordinate 3,208 of PVKE010017112.1, forward strand.
TTTCTACAAACAGAGACAGAGAGAAGCAGGAAGGGCCCAGAGCAGTCTCCATATTTATACATCATTAGTTGTGACATGGTGTTATTTCACACAGATGGATGTGGGGCTGCACAAGGCAGAAACTGAACTGGGGGACTCCTGCATGGGAGGCAAGAACCTTCGCCGCAGGGCTTAGCAGTCACCAGTTGCACTGCAGTTCAGCATATGGGTTTGCACGGACCAGGCTGGGATTCAAAACCCGGACCTCGCTGCTGCAAAGAAAGCATTCAACCTGTTGAGCTACCCTGCATCCCAAGTTCTCTTATATTAAACAATAGAGGTGCAATTGGCCCTACTGGAATTCACTCATTTGTAGCTGAAATGGTTTGTTCAAATATGCTTCTAATTTAACTTTTTGGTCATCAAAATTTAATTATTAATCAGACTTTTATATTAAGAAACAATGAGTATAGAATAGAGGGCTTGATATTACTCTTGCTTTCTACTACGACCACTATAATACAAAACTTATGCCTTATATACCTCATTTTAGTTATTATAATTGGATGCAAAAATAAATAGAAATATACATACATACCCGGGTAGAGATGTATGTATGAATATCTGTGTATATGTGTAGAACTAGACAGAATTCCTTTTCGTAGTTTTAAGATTACTGACCCACCTCTATCCTTCTTTAAAAAATAAGTTCAAAAAGCTATTGAGGGCAACTAGTATAAATCAAGTAAATTCAGCCTTACTTTTGAGGAAAAAAATAAAATCAATTTAAGTCTACATACCGGTACATACTAATTTTAAAAGTACAAGGAGAAAAATATTCCATTCAAATACAAAACAAACATGTATTCCTTTCTTATGGCATCTAGGAAAAATGGGGTAGCAGAAAAAATATGTAATGGGAAAATGGAAAAAACAAATAAGCAGAATAAAATGGGATAACACTAAGAATAATATACACAAACACACTGAAAGAAATAGGGAATAAAACAGAAATCCAAAATTACTTGTTCCTTGCAATCTGTCTTCAAATGAGTCTAGTCTGGACCAATAGTTAGTACATTTTAGTGAACCTCAGAAATACCTGTTGGGCTTGTTAAGACACAAATTCTTATTCTATCATTAGGTTGATAGGAGTGGGCTCAATAATTTGCATTTTTAACAAGTTCAAGAATGAACATTTTGAAAACGGTTAACTATAACTATCAATAGCCCCATGCATCACTTCTGGCCATTCACCATTCCTTAGTTGGGGAAAATTCTACAGTTATTGAGAATGACTCATTTATATATCTCAAAGTGGTTAAATTGCGAGGTATTGCATTTATTTTTTCATGTATATATCTATATATCTATATCTATATCTATATATATAATCTCCTCGTTGACAGTCTTAACCATAATATTGTTTATGTTATGTAGATTAGGGCTTTTAAGTGACATCCTAATTATTTTTTTCCCTAGGAAACTAAGTGAAGAAGTGAAGCTAAACTACTTCTGGAAGGTTTGTTAGATAAAATATGCCATAGCATGCACAGTATTTTTCTTTTAATTCATTTAAGTATGAGGGCTGTCCAGAAAGTATCCAGCCACATAATATGAAAAATCATTTATGGCTGAATTTTTTCCAGACAGCCCTCATATATACTACATGCAGGCATCAATGCTAGAATCTGGAAGAAAAATAATGTACAAAAACAGATATAGTCTCTGACCTCATTTTACTAAAGAATCTACTGGGGATGACAATCACCTATAAGTGTAATTAGTGATAAATGTTCCATATGAAAGGTAAATGATAATATAAAAGTATACAATTGTTTTCAGAGAGAGCTAAACGTTTGACATTTTCAAGTTGTTCTACATAATAATCAGCATATAGGGTTATCAGTGTTTTGGCCATTCTAAATAGGTGTTCAATGGTATGTCATAGCTTTAATTTGCACTTGTCTATTAGTAGATAATCATGTTGAACATCTTTACATGTGCATATTTGCCATCCCTATAGCCACCTTGTTGAAGCTTCTGTTTAAGTCTTTTACCCACATTCCAGTTGTTTTCTAATTAATTTTGAAATTTCTTTACATATCCTGGACAAAATACCTTTATTGAATATATTTTATCTGTGGCTTGTCTTAATATGATCTTCCCTGGCTTGTCTTTACATGTTAAGTCTTTCTCAAAATAAATTTTTATTAGTGACAAAGTATAACTTATTCCTTAAAGAAAAATGAAAAAGATTACATCTTTGCTGTCACTTGAAGAATTTGGCCTAACCTTTTATCAGATTTCTTCCTGTTTTTGTTTGTTTCCTAGAAATTTTAGTGTTACATGTTACATTTAAATCAATGATCCATTTTGAATTAATTTTTTTTAAGGTGGGAGGTCTAGGTTGAGGTTTTGCTTGTTTTTCCTATGAATGTCCAATTGCTCCAAAACCATTTTTGAATATCCAATTGTCCCACAAGAATTCCCCCCTTAAACTGTTTATACCTTTTTAAAAAAAAATTAGTTTATCTGGTATGGGTCTCTTTTGGACTCTCCCAGGGGTTCTCAAACTGTGGCCCACCGAAAACATTTATCCAGCCCGCTGGGTGTTTTTGCTGCCACTGCCTGTCCTGCTTAGCAGCCAACTGGTCCCGGGACCGCAGTAAGCATGTGTGGACATGCTGAGGGACAGTGAACTGGCCACGTTTAAAAAGTTTGAGGACACCTGCCGGGTCTCTTCCACTGCTAAGTGTGTCTTATCACTTTGAAAATCCACACATTATTGTGATTACTGTAGCTACATAGTTAAGTCTTAATACCTGGTAGTCCATCCAATTCCTTTCAATTTTTATTTTCAATGTTGTTTAGGTTATTCTATTTTCACATAAATTTTAGAAAGTCTACTAGGAATCTGTCTGGAATTTTTATAAAAACTGTGCTAAACTTTATAGATAGCTCATCTGGGGAACAACTGACATCTTTATTACGTTGTATTCCAATCCATGATATGGCATGTCTCTTCATTTTTTAGGTGTTCTTTCATTAGTATTTGTAGTTCTCAGCATACATATCCTATACATGGTTTCAAAATCTTATATTTGTTTTCCTATAAGTGATATTTATTGCTAACATGTTGAAATTATTCATTTTATTGGCCTTCTATTCTGTGATTTTGCTAGTCACTTATTAGTTCCATCAACATGTCCTTGATTTCTTGGGATTTTTCTCTGTAGACCAGGTTATCTCTAAAGACACAGTTACTTCTTCCTTTCCAATCTGAATATCTTTTATTCCTTTTCCTTACCATATTACACCAGTGGGAGAGTAAAGGTAGATTGTTTATACTTAAAACAATATATGAATTCTTCTTCCTGGATCTGATAGTATATAGAACCTCAAAGGCCATGTTTAAAGCAACAAATGGGAAAAAAAAACTAAACAGTTTTAATAAGAGGGAAGACAAAATGGCATCTTTAGTGATCTTAGTAACATTTTAACTGAAGTGAAAAATGGACTGGAAGTGAAAATGCATGAAATCTAGCTGTCTGGCGACTATTATGGTCCAAGAGTCTGGTGATGGTAGCTTGGACTAGGGTGATAGTGGCAATGGAAATGAAAGATGGACAGATTAAAGATGTGCAAGAGCATAAAATAGATGGAACATGGTCACAGTTTAAAAGACTGAAAATTTCCCTTAGATGGGTGACATAAAACTAAACTATTTCAAAGGAAAGGTATAGAGGTGGTGTGCGGGGTAGGGCTGGGGGTTGCACCAGACTGGAGCAATTCAAAGAACAGGAGAACAGGTAAGAGTTTAGAGAACTAAAGAAGTCTGGTTGTAAAAAAGAAAGAGAATTGGGGTAGTAGCTGGAGGGAGTTTACATAAATGAGGTAACATATTTTTAAAAGTGGAGTGAACTGAGTATATTTTAGTGTTAAGAGGAAGAATCTGGTTGAAGAAAAAAAAAACAGTTTAAAGACAAGTTTGAAGACAAGAGAGAAACTTTTGAGGAAGGCAGAATGTTTTGTGCTAGAAGGGAGTATGACGAATTCATGAAACTGAAGTATAGCCTAACTACAAAAAACGAAGGGGACAATGGTGAGAACCAGGTCAGAAAAGAATACGGCTACTTTCTTCTACTGTACGGGAAAAAGAAGTAAAATTGGGTACAAGAATATCTGATATTGGGTATGTTTTTATATGACAAATTCTCTTTTTCTCTGTGAAATAGTAAGAGAGCTGTATAATTTATGAGGGCTGCATTAACAAAGTACACAGTGGACTGAATGTTTTAAACAACAGAAATTTATTTCATCACAGATTCAGAGGCCAGAAGTCCAAGATCAAGATGTCAGCAGGGTTGGTTTCTTCTGAGGAATACTTCTTGGCTTGTAGATCTTCTGTCTTTCCTTGGTGTTGCCTCTGTGTCTGTGCCCTAATCTCTTCTTATAAAGATATCAATCAATAATGGATTAGTGCCCACCCATATGACCAATTACCTTCATTACCTCTTTAAAAGCTCTGTCTCCAAATACTCACATTCTGAGGTACCAGGGGTTAGGACTTCAAAGTGAATTGGGGGGCCAATGGGGAGGACACAATCTAGCCTAGAACAAGCGGTTACTAACTGTAAATAAACAGGGAGATAGGATATACCAGAGGGCAAAGTGGAAGAGGTCTGAATCCAAACAGCCTGAAGTAGTTCTCATATTGACTATAAATGAAGTAATATCTTAAATGGATAATTTACAAGAGTGGGCTGATAAATTCTGCTTCTACTGTAATATTTTTTGTTACATTAGGCATGTCTGTACGTAACTGGTTCTGTGTAGTCACATGGTCTCTCTCCCTATCTTGACCTTGTACACAGATACTTACATTTTCTACCCAGTACACACCAAAATAAAAGTGTGTTCAGAGGTTCAGTTCACACAGTGTGCTATTACTGAATTAACAGCAAAATAATTCCTCCAATTAATTTGAAATTTTTGAAAAAGAAGGCAAGGCCTTCTTAAAGATCATTACAGGTGATGAAACTTGGGTCCATCATTATGACTCCGAGAACAAAAGGCAGTCCATGGAATATGCCATGAGGGATCAACTCAGCCAAAAAAATTCAAAACACAGGCCTCAGCATACTAAAATATTGGTCTTCCATTTCTATTTTTAGTACATCCTCTTTTTCTTCCAAGCCAATATTATCCTTATGGTTAAAGTTATTTTAGTATGTCTTCTTATTGCTGTTGGCTGAAATACTGGGTGCTGAGTTACAAGATATTTCTTTTGTTATACATAATTATTTCCTTAACTTTAAGTGATTAGATTCTGCAATAGCATTATTAGCATGTCTAAAATAAGAGTTTCGGTGCTTGCTTAGGAAGCACATATACTAAAATAAGTTTTGAATGGTAATTTAGCTGAATAATTGCTATATTAGTCAGAAACATAAATGACTAAGGTAACACAAATCAAAAGTTTATTTTTCTCCTGTAAGAAGTGCAGAAGTGGGCAATTGCTCATATTGGTGTAGGTTTTCCACAGTGCTAAAACAAACCCAAAATCCCCCTAATCTTCCTAAGGAAACTTCTTTGAAACGTACCTTTCATTTTCATATTTGCCCTTTCATGGTTGTCAGGTACCTATTGTACCTTTAGGCATATTGTTGGCATTCATGGTCAGACGGACAAGAAAGAAGTAAGGAGCATCACCTCACAAACATCTGACTTTCTAATTAAGAGAGAAATAACCTTCCCAATGTTCTTCTGTCCATTTCATTAACCCTAAATACATATTTACGTTGTCCAATATGGTGGCTATAAATCACATTCAGCTACTTAAATTTAAATAAAGTTAAATTAAAATTTCTCATTTGTACTAACCATATTTCAAGAGCTCAATAGCCACATACAGCTGATGGTTACCATACTAGACAGCACAAATACAGACCATTTCCTTCACTGAAGAAAGTTCTGCCTGGCACATCACAGACCAAAAGAAATGACACCATTTCTGTTTTCAATCAATCATGATGCAGCCCCTGGGGTTGGAGTAAGGTCCTTCTCCCCTTGAGTAACAGGAATCTCCGCTATTATCTGCACAATCTCAGATACTGTTTACAAGGAAAAAGTAGAGGTAATATAATAGTTGGGTAGGCAACTGTCTGACACAATGGGATTATCAGTACATATAATATGTAATAATTTCTAGACCTCAATTTAACAACGTATTTAATAAATTAAAACAAATTTGAAATGGCTGATTATGTTGAAAATGCAGTTACTAAAATCATGGGCAAAAAGAGTACATGTTGTGATAAAGATTAGTTGAGGGGAAGCCGGGATGGCTCAGTGGGTTAAGCGCTCACTTTGCAGCGCTGGGGACCGAGGATTGAATCCCGGCCCCGGCCCCGGCCCGTGCAGAACCATATGCTGAACTGGGAGCTCCCCCAGTTCAGTTCTCTCTCTGTCTCTGTCTCTGTCTCTCTCTCTCTGTCAAAATAAATAAATAAATATTTTAAAAAAAATTAAAAAAAAAAAAGATTAGCTGAGAAGAATTATCTTCACCTCAGAAGATTTATTTCATACCTGCTCATTACTTATGGCAGAATAAAATGAAAAGAACCACAACATGAAAGAATTAGACTAGATAGGAAGAATAATTTACTAACAGAATTATTTAAAAGCTTAAAAGGGGGAAGCCGGGATGGCTCAGTGGGTTAAGGGCTCACTTTGCAGCGCTGGGGACCGGGGATAGAATCCTGGCCCCGGCCCGTGCAGAACCATATGCTGAACTGGGAGCTCCCCCAGTTCAGTTTTCTCTCTGTCTCTGTATCTCTCTATATCTCTCTGTATCTATCTCTCTCTCTCTCTCTCTCTCTCTCTCTCTCTCTCTCTCTCTCTCTCTCTCTGTCAAAAATAAATAAATAAATAAATATTTAAAAGGAACATACAAAATACTGTTAAAGGTAGTGCAATGGTTGTTTAGTATGAAAAGAAAAAAAAGGAAGAAATTCTACTTATTACTAAGGAGGTAATGAGATATAAAAACTATAAAAATTACTCTTCTAAAGATAATTTATATTTTTAAAATTTTTCCCTAAGGTAAAAATAACCCATTGACTGATATCCCTTTAATTCCTATTCTCTATAATAGCTCAATATCACATAAAAACGTGATTTACAGTTAAAGGTTTGATAAATATAACTTTCATAAATGTTAAATTTGAGTATCACAGCATATATGAACCTTAAAGCATTTTATAGGTCAAAATATCAATTATGTCCTATGGGAAAACTAACATTTTACAGATATTACTGAATTTTGGAGAATGACATTTTAGCATGATTTATCAGACTAATACTATAGTACATAATACAATAGCCTACTAAAATACAGACCAAAATCCAACCTGACACTATAAAGAGAGTCAAAATAATGTGCCAGCATATTTGTTTCTGTCAGCTATGTATAGTATATATTTCCTATCACAAAATGAATAGGAATTAACTAGAAACTGAGTTCTAAAACAATATATTCACTATCAAGTATAATAAAAAAAAAATTTATAATCTTCATATGCACGTTTAATAAATCATCATGGTTTATTTAACAAGGTTATTTCCACATCAGATTATAGTTTAAAAGCTATTATATATGTGTGATATGAAGAAACGATGTACAATCGATGAGACAAATCTTTCTTCCATGACTTTCCCCATCTTCCTGATTAGCAGTAAAAAGTATTTTCAGGTTTATATAAACACATTCTTTACAACTGCCTTAACAGAAAATTTGTATATAAATAGTACTGGGCATTTAGTAAATAAGTCACAGCCTAGTAAATTCAATTGTGCAGTTGTGAAATGTAATGTGAAAGAGTTTTTGAAACCTTAAGACTGGGTAATCTGCAGTGTTTCCAACATGTCTTCGACTGCCTTAAGAGAGTATTTGGTTTCCTTCTTACTTCGACCTGCAAACTAATTTTTAAAAAATGCAATTAGGCTCAATTTCAGTGGCAAGTTCAAAATCACAATCTTACCTTCACATTGTTAATGAGAGTTAACATTACCTATTTTATTACCAGCATGAAATCAAGTATGTTCTTTTCTTTAATAAAAACAAAATTTGGGCTTTAGGAACGTTTTCATTAAGATTTCATCTTCAGTTGAAGTGTATAAATATCTCACTGCATAACTGGTCAGTTTAAATATTTAAATAGTATGATTACATATGAAAGCATAGATTTGATTTTAAAACTGTCCTTTTTGGACCAAAAAACTTTTGTGAAACCAAAAACCATAATTTATAAAATAAGTTTCACTTACATTTATGAAGGAATGGGGACCATTTATACTTCTCTGGCTTCTAAACAAATTTTTACAATTTCAAACAAAGGTAAAATATAAAGTGCTTTTTATTAAACATTAAAGTTGGTCATACTTTTTAAAACTTTTCCACATTAGTTGACTAGATTTATCATGTTTCTTCAACAAAGAACTATCAAATAAAACTATATGTTACATATTACAATGATGTAACCATGTTTTAAAATATGCATTTCTAGTTTAAGCTATAATTTACTATATAAAACCAAATTGGCATTGGATTTTATAATGAAAACAAAATATAATACATTAAATACTATCTTTCTTTGTATATTTAAAAGCAAATTCATGGCATATTAAATTCAATAGAGAGCACATAATCAGTGGGGAAAACACTGTTGAATACCCCATGCTGATTTCAAAATGAGTTTTCTAACTAGACTGACAATTCCCATCATTTATCAGATTTAACACTACTAAGTGTTCCATATGGGAGTAGGTTTATTATATCTACTCATAATTATAATACCTATTTCCCCCTGGTTAAAGTACTGATTAATATTTACTGTTAACAACATATAGTATTTTCAAGTTAACATCTAGGCAGCCAATATATTTTCATGTGACTGATCTTTCCTTCAAATACCAATGCTGTCTTAAGTACTTAGTGTTTGATTTATGATGTGTTCCTTCTCTTTTGTAATTAACTTAATTTGGCAAACTTCTCATGACCTGTTGAGAAAGATTAAGTGATCAAGCACAGGTAACATCATAGAAGCAATAGGTTTCAGGAATTGGTAACCTGCCTCTGACCTCTCTGGCTACAGCTTAACATTATGATTCCTCTACTTCCTACACCTAAAATAAACCATTAGCCTCTGTGGTTGAATCTTAATATGATAAAGTAAATGAAGGGAGTATCTAGAGAAAATGCCAGAGGAAGAAAAAATCTTCTTTTAACAATCAAGATCATTTTATCTTTCATAAGACATAACTAATTTAAGGAATTCAAATATTAAACACACAAGTCATAATTACAAAATATGGTAACTGCAACACATTTAAAACTTTTCCTTTTCATAATTTCCTTTGGTGAGTAAAGAATGTGGAGTGTGCTATTACCCAGTTGATAAATTCACTTTCACAAGGACTTACCAAGAATAGAAAGCCTTTTATTTTACCACTGCCTCTCCAAAGTAAACATGAATGGTCCTAATCAGATACTTAAAAGTCTAATTCTAAGAAAAAGCTGATGGGTTAGAGAAGGAGGTATAAAATAGGATACTACACAGTAACATTTACATAGAAACATAAAAACAAAAAATTTCTGCAGAGCTGAAGTGTATTTTAAAATACAGCATTTTTTTTGGTTCATACTTAAACATAATAAAAACAGATAATTTAAAAAGTCACCTAAGATTGTGTATCAACACTACTGATGACCAGTGCTATTTAGAATAAATCAAACTAACTTGTGTCAGAACAAATAAAAAGAAAGTTGAAAATATAAATATATCACTTCAAATTTTGCCTGACATGCAATTATTTTGTCTATTCTAGAATTATATGGCAATTTAACTGATTAAACCGGAATCCTATTTTTCTCTCAAATCATGATTTAATTTTCTATTTCCCAAAAGGATAGTTAACAGATCACCTCTGCAATCATAAATAATGTATGGATCACTAGCATAGATGAATATAACAGTGTACCAAGAAGCATTTATCTGGAAAATTATTGTGCGTAGGTTCCCATTAAAATTTTTCATGAGCATTAATCAAACTTGCCTGCCTCTACTGAACATGCTAAACCAATTACCTAATTGAAAAGCAAGTAGCAGCCATATTCTGTTTCATTAAGTAGAAATAAAGAAAAGCAGTCCTTAAAACCTCACTTTCTCTAATTTATAAATGTCTAGAAAAATATTACAATAAGGAATATTTATTATAATCTTTGTACTTGTTTATATGCCTAGACACGAGTCATGAAGTTCTCAATTAGATCTCAGAGATTTTTCTAATTACTAAAACGTCAATCTCTGAAAGTTATACTTTTCCACATTAATTACAAATTCTATGTTTCTGTTTTCATAGTTACATTTTGCCTAAGTAAACTGTTCTTTCATAACTCCCTGTTGGATTTTTAAAAAATGAAATAAAAAACAACTCACCACAAAGAACACAAATAACAAAAATGTGATTATCAAATTCAAAGGTCCGTGATTTATCCACTGTAGTAACTAGGATAAGCTGGGCTAAAATTTACCTTTACAAAATTTGTGGAAAACAGTATCAGTGTACAAAATAATAGAATAAAATGGAACAGTGGATGGATAAATCTCAGAAACATTATACTGAGTGAAGGAAGCCAGGCACAAAAGAGTACAGAACCTATGATCTCATTTATATAAAGTTCTAGTACAGGCAAAACTAATTTATAGTGATAAAAATCAAATCAGTGCTTGTCTGCAGTGTGAGCTGGGGTTGATTGCAAAGTAGCAAAAGAAGACTTTCTGGAGTGATAGAAATTTATCTTAAACAGGGTGGTGGTAAATAGGGAGTATGCACTTATTAAAACGCAACTGTACACTTAAAAGTGTGCATGTTGGGGAAGCTGGGATGGCTCAGTGGTGTAAGCACTCACTTTGCAGCCATGGAGACCGAGGATCAAATCCTGGCTCTGGCCCAGGTGGACCCATATGCTGAACTGGGGTTATTGCCGGGGCCTATGTGGGAGGCTCCAGGCCCAGTTCCTGCCCTGCACAGCCCCGATCCCACCTGTGGAGTGAAACTATATGGAAAACTAATGTCAACTATGGAGACTGCTCTGGGCCTTCCCCTTTCTCTCTGTGTGTCTCTGTCTATTTCTCTCTCTGTCAAAAAAAACCCACAATAAAAATAAATCTTAAAAAAAAAAAAAAGTGTGCATGCTATTGTATGTAAATTATACCTCAATAAAGCAGATCAAAAAAAAAAGGCAAAAGAAAAGCAGAAAGATAGAACGATGGTACTATACAACAGTGTAATAAATTGCCAAATTATCACATATTTCTCTTCCCATTGAAAGGTAAAGTACTGTACCCCCTAATCTAGGTTAACCATGTGATCTGCTTTGCTCAATGGAGTATCAGCAATGTGTGACACATCCAAAAACTAAAAAAGCCCTTGCATATTGGAGTTTGCCTGTTTGCTGCTCTTGGAACCCTGACACAACCATGTAAGTAAATCCAAGTTAGCCTACCAAATGAGATTCACAAGGCCCCACATTCCCAGCTGACAGAGGGCAAACTTCCAGATATTTAACTGACAACCACTAGGAAAGGACAGAAATATTAAAAAGCCCAGTGGAAAATAGCAGAACTACTCAACTCAGCCCAAGGCAAACAGCCTACCTACAGAATCATCAGGAAATAAGCCATTATTTTAAACCACTAAGTTAGCAAAAGAAACAAACATTTATGGAATCTGATTCACAGAAAGAGAACCCAGACCTCTGTAGAAAAAAGCACAGAATATGTAAGCCTCAAAAGCAGTAACATTTTATTTTAAACCTGTTATTTCTGATAGAAGCAGAAATAAATTTTGCATGATGGGTGATTCTAATTGAGGAGTTTTAGAAGTTGCTATACAGAAATCTGACACGACCAACTGAGGAATGTGTTATCTTCCTGGAGTGGTATGCAAGATGACAGAGCTGACAAATATTCCTTGTACTATCCTGTAATATAGAGTCAAGTCATATTTTGAATAAAGCTGTGCAAAACATCTGAGGACTATAAAATTTACAGTGAAAAACTCAAAGATGAAGAGCACAAGTGAGGCTCTCAGAGCTCTTTCCAAACAACACTGAGACTATAAAATAAGTTTGTGAAAAGAGAATAGATCTAATTCAGATACAATAAAAAACATATTTTAATGAGAATGGCAGGACGGGCAAATAGTACTAAAGAATAGGATATGGAACTTTGAAAAATGGCTTAAATTACTAAAATCAGGGAGTCACGTCTAGTGATAAAGTATATCTCAAAGGGCATGTCTGCCTGGTCTTATATTACTAAGAGACAAGGAAAAAGGAGGAGACAAAAATAAAACAAACAACAACAACAACAAAAACCTCTGAATTTAGTTACTATTGAGAGTTTTAGGTCTGAAATGAAAACAGAAACAAGTGAGGGTAGGATATCAATACATATTCACATGACAAAAAAATGAGAAGGGAGGTGAGAACTCAATTACAGATTCAGACACATTTATACCTGATACCTCCTTATGGAGGTAGTATACTGTGGTCATTAGCAATACAAACTTTGGAGTCAGACTGCCTAGGTTTGAAAACAGCTCTGTCATCTTGGTAAAGTTATTTAATCTTTCCATGCTTAATTTTCTCATTTGTAAAACAAGAAAAGTGCATAGCTTGTAACACATTTTCTATACATATTTGCTACTAAAATTGTCATTGTTGTTTGTTATTGTAATAACTGCAATGTTGTGGCAGGCATAATAAAGTCAACTTAGAACATGTGATTTAAACACAATGGAGATCTATCACTGATATGGTAAAAATTATTTATTAATTCCTTTAATCCTCAGAAAACTTTTATTATGTCTATCTTGCAGATGAAAAACTATCCCCTGAGATGGTATGTAATTTATCCAAAGTTGCATAGGCCAATAAATGTCACAGCCAAACTCTGAAGCCAGACAACATGGATCTAGCATCTACATTCTCCTCTAAGCTACTATATGGTACTAGCTTTCATGGAACAGAACCAATGACAGAGTACCGAGATGGACAGAAACATTCTGTATAGCTACATGAAGGGACACTGACTCCTATTTCACATTATACATAAAAAATCAGTTCCAGGGGAAGCTGGGATGGCTCAGTGACACGGACTGAGGATCGAATCTCAACTCTGGCCCATGCAGACCCATATGCTGAACTGGGGTGTACCCCCAGTTCAGTTCTTGCCGGGGCCTATGCAGGAGGCTCCCAGCCCAGTTCCTGCCCTGCGCAGGCCCACGCCCACCTGTGGAGTGAAACTATATGGAAAACTAATAATGTCAACTATGGAGACTGCACTGGGCCCTCCCCCTTCTCTTCGTGTGTCTGTCAAAAAACAAACAAAATAAATAAATAAATAAATAATCAGTTCCAAATGAATTCTGGATCTAAAAGTGAAATGCAAATGAAAAAAATATTTTAAAGACACACAACATTATCTTTATGACCATGATTAGTAAACAATTTCTTAAACACAAAATGTATGAACTATAAAGAAAATGAATGGGTAAGTTGAGTATATTTAACTTCAGAACTTTATTCAGCAAAATTAACTGAGAGTAAAAGCAAGTAAGGAGTTGAAGAGATCTGCTACACATATAACGAATACAAGGTTCATAATCAGGAAACTAAAAAACAAAATAAAAAGTCATAAACCAATGAAAAAGCCTTCATAAAAGAAGATATCCAAATGGCCAATAAACATGAAAAACTGTTGAACTTCACTAGTCATCAGGGAGATGCAAAATAAAATCATGAGGTACCACTACACATACAATAACACAATGGCTGTAATTATAAAATTACAAAAAGTGATAAACCCAAGTATTCACAAAGGTGTAGAACTATGAGAACTCTCTAACACTGTTGGTGGGTCTATAAACAACTGATTTGGAAAAGAAGCTTTATCTACTGAAGTTAAATATACATATGTCCTATAATCTAGTACTTCCGCTCAAAAGTATAGCATCAGAAACATATTTATATGTACAGCAAAAGACATGCACAGCAATATTCAGTTTAGTAGTATTCATAACAGTCCAAAATAGGAAATAATCCAAACGCTTAGCAATTGACTAAATAAAATGTCATATGTTCATACAATAGACGATAGTACAAAGAAAATGAACTACAAACACAAAGAAGGATAAGTCTCATAAACAGTGAAATCGGCCAGATAAAAATGAATATATACTATGTTTAATTCCACAAAGTTCAAAAAAAGCCAAAAACTATGGATTATAAATCAGTACTCTTCAGGAGGATAGTAGCAGTAAAAATTGAGAGGCGGTACCAGGAAGACTTTGCTATAATGTTTCTACTTATTGACTGACTACATTTATGTTGTATAATTCACTAAATGTACATTTATAATTTGGGTTTCTTTTTACTACATATGTCTTAATGAAAATTGATTTAAAAAATATAGTCATTACATGTCTAATAACACACTCTCAGAGCAGCTATTTGTTTCTCAAAAATGTCTTAAGGACAACAATGTAGTCTATATTCCATTAATTTTATATTATACTATACAAGTTTTATTTTAAAACTTCTCTCTGTAAGCCTACTCTGTGTGAACCACCATTATACATCTGAGCTATCTCAAACTGCATTTGGAGGAGCACAGCCTAGTTAATACTTATAATATTCTGACTTACGTGCCAACAAAACTGACATTCATTATTATGTAACATAAAAATACATAAAGTTACTTCAAATGATGTGATCATGGAGGCAGTGAATTTTTTGAGTTTCCTCAACCTTCTCCAAGCAGTACAAAAACACAGATACAAATAGTATTAAAATCAAAACAAAATATAAGATGAAAGAAGATATCTTCAAAAAAAGCTTCATTGCACACAATCCTCCAAAACCCTAGAACACAGTTGTATCGACAATGTAGCAGGACCTACATAAAAATCAACAGCTGTGTGACAGGAGCAATAGGAAGTATTATAAAAGAATATAACCTACCACTCTACAAGCCACAGGAAGGAAAAAAATACAAACTGATGCATCTGTGAATTGCCTGTAAAACTAGGATAGTCTGAATGGCTTCAAACTGAAGTACAAAAAATTGCATGCAAATGTAAGACTAAACAAGTCTAAGGGTCTATGACCTTAAAATCTCTGAAATATCTAGCAAATAATCTATTCCAAAAGGGAAAATCGAAACAAAACAAACAAAAAACCTCACACTTAAAACTAATGGAAACTGAAACCAGACTAGAACAGAAATGCTGGGGGTGGGAGGGAAGGATGATTCAGATAAGGGAGAGGAAGAGGACTGTGATGAAGTGATACACAAAGGCAGCAAATCCCAGAAAACAAAACAAAACATAAAAACCAAGAACAAAATGCAACATTTAAAGCTGAGAGCAACACCTCGAAACTCAAGACCTGTAGAGCTATAGAGACAGAACAGAGGGCTGGAGCCAGAAAATCTTTCTGAACCAGACCTAGTTCTGAGAAAGACTGGAAATACACAGAAGTCATACCTGAGTTCTTTAAAAAGAAGAGAAAGTTACTGAGAAGTCAAGCTGTGAAAGTTACCATATCCTATCTCTGAGTCCTCCTATTCCAATAAAAATCTCCTCACAGTAGGCGAGGAAAACTGATCTGATTGAAACATGAACAAGAAAAAGATTATGAATGCCATAAAAAATATTACAGAGAAAAAAAAAGAAAATGACAGGAAAAGAACTGAAAGAAAATGAATGATATATGAGGAGGTGGGAAAGGAGAGCCAATAAGCTTATAATTGGAGACCTGAAAAAGAGAACTTAATAAAAAACATAAAGCATTTAAAACAATTAATTCTAAAAGCAAATTTCTCAAATTATAAGAGGACGGAATCCACATGTTAAAGTGCCTATTGTGTATTTGGGAAAATTGACCCAAGAACAATCAACAAAACATGTTATAAAACTACTGAATTTTAGAGACAAAGAAAAAATTCTTTTGGACAAGACAAAAAGTCTAAGTTACTTAGTAGAGAAAGAAAATCAGGATGACATCAAGAGTCCTTGACAGCAATATGTCATCCTTAAAAAACAATGGAAGAGTATGTTTAAGAGACTTAGTAATGTAAGCCAAAGTTTGTATTCTATAAAAATCATCCTTCAAATATTAGGACTATAGACAGATAAGTTATAAACGTTCAAGATGTAAGAAGATAATGTTTTTCCGTGAGCTCCTCCTGAACCATCTCCTTTGGATGAGCTTCAGAAAATCAGACAAAATCTGACTTGTAAGCAGAGAACATAAACTTTGTTATATAGTCGGGTTGGTTTACTTCTTGGCTTTCCTTCCTTTTTTTATTACTTGAGATACCTCTGATTAATGATATACTCACATACCCAACGTGCTTGTGACATGCATTCTACAATTTGTTTACCCTTTCTGGATTTTCAGAATTACTTTCTAGTTGCTGAATGCAGAACTACTGGGACTTCTAAATGGCAATGCTAATTATGGGATCATAATAGTAAGAGACTCCTTTGGGGGGGGGGGGGGGGGGAAGTGATCCTACAAGTTTATTCTACAAAGTTAAAACACATTTTACAGGTGATCAACTAGAATGGCTGCATAAGAGGCACTCCTGGAACACCCTCTGGGGAGTTACAACAAATAGAGCAACTATAATTCAACAAAGGATTCCCTATGCAACACACAAACACAGCTAAGAGACCCACTCATCACACTGAAGTGCTGCAGGTGGGCAAAGAGGGGCAAACTGAGAAGGAGAAAAGGGGGAGTGCAGAGACGAGAGGCACCGGTCCCTGCTCAGTACTCTGCAGCTGTGAGAGAGTGAAGAAGGTGGTGGCAGGTGAGCACTCTGGACTTCACTGGGTCTGCAAAGGACAAAGAAAAGGAGGTGCAGAGGTGGGGAGTTGTGCAACCCGACCTCACTTTGGCCCCAGGACGTGCAGAAGTGGGTGCAATAAGACACGACAGCCCAAGTTCACTCCAGTCCAGGAAAGAGAAGGAGAGAAAAGGCTGCAAGTGTGCTTCTCTGCTCATGAGCAATCCTGCCTGAGGGGTCAACATATAAGACAACTCATCTCAACACACAGGACAGAAGCCCCTGGGCAAACTTTGCTGCCCTCAGTGCCAGGCAGAAAACAAAGACACAGGGCCTTGCTGCTTTCCCCAACCCACCCTTCCGGACCTCTGCACCCACCTCCTCTCAGGATTGCAGAGCTCTAGAAGAAACTGTAGCAGTGAATGTTGAGTTAAGGAGCATGTCTACAAACACTGAGAAGCAGCAAAAATGAAGACACAAAGAAATACACCCCAAGTGAAAAATCAGCAGGAAGCCCCAGAAAGAGAACTACAGGAGATGGAGGCAAACAACCTGAGACAGAGCTCAAAACCATACTTAAAGGATGATACAGCAACTTGGTGAACATTTCAACAAAGAGATAGCAAGCATACAGAAGGACATGGAAACCATAAAAAAGAACCAGGCAGAAATAAAGACTACAGTAACTGAAATGAAGAATGGGTAGAAGGAATAACCCAACTAGATGAAGCAGAAATGTGAGTCAGGGATTTGGAAGAAAAGGTAGAAGAAACTCATTCAGAACAGCAAAAAGGAAAGGGAATCCCAAAAAAAAAAAGAATGAGGACTTTTTGAGGTTTCTCTGGGAGGACATCAAGCATAAATAACAACATTTGTATTATAGGGGTACCAGAAGGAGAACAGAGACAGCAAGTGATGGAGAACTTATTTGAAGGAATAATGACTGAAAATTGGCCTAACCTGATGAAGGAAATAGGCAGAAAGTAAAGACAGTTTCAAACAAGATGAACCCAAACAGGCTCACAAGACACATTATAATTAAAATGGCAAAAGTTAAAGACAAAGAGAGAGAGTCCTAAAAGCAGCAAGTAAGTGAAAGGAAGTAGTAACTTATAAGGAAGTACCCATACAACTCTCAGCAGATTTCTCAACAGAAACTTTCTAGGCCAGAAGGGACTGGCAGAAAATATTTAACATAATTAAAACCAAGGATCTACATACAACCAAGCTTAATGTATCCAGCAAGGTTATTCGTCAAAATTGAAGGACAGATAAAGAGCTTCCCAGACAAGAAAAAGCTAAAGGAGTTCATTACCACCCAACAAATAGTACAACGAATGTTAGGGATGAGTGGGTGGGAAAAGTAAAAATTATAAATAAAATGGCAATAGCTACATATCTATCAACGAGTACTTTCAATTTAAATGGATTAAGAGCTTCAATTAAAACACATGAAGGCTATTATACTGAGTGAGTGGAGTATCAGACAGAAGAAGACAGATAGATACAAGTTGACTTCCCTTATACAAGGGTTGTCTAGAAAGTATCCAGACGCTAATATGAAAAATAGAGGCATTTGCAGCTGGATTTTTTTCCCGGATAGCACTTGTAGGGGGAATCTAAAAAAGAATAAAACAAACAGAACAGGAACAGATTTCATAGATAAAGAAAACATTTCAATTTATGTCAAATGAGTGGAGAGTAGGAGAAGTGAGTGTCATAAAGGGAAAGTATTGGAAAGTTCAAATTGTTAGAAAGAAACAGTTATGGGTTATAGGGTATAGACAGCATGGGGAATATAGTCAATAATGTTGTAATAACTGTGTGGTGTCAGATGGGTACTAGATTTGTTGGGGTGATGAGAGGAAAGATGGAACAGTGGGAAAGGGGGTAAGGAATTAAGAAGTACAAATTCATAGTTACAAAAATAGTCACAGGGATGTAAAGTACAGCATAGGGTATACAGTCAACAATATTGTAATAATCATGGTGAAAGATGGGTACCAGATGTATCAGAATAATGATTTTGTAAGTTATATATGTAAATGTTTCACCCCGATGTTGTACACCTAAAACATCTGACTTTGCAGTTTGTAGAAATAAAAACAACTAAGAAATACATTAACTGACCTATATCATAATATAAAATTATCAGTACTAACCTGATAAGCTCTGTTTATTTGACTAGCTGCCCAACTAGCATATTTCATGTTGTCCTTTTTTGTTTTTGCACTTGCTTTTGGATTAGAAGCAATATGACTTGCCGACTAAAAACAAACAAACAAACAAAACCATCAAATATAAAACGCCTTTTTTCTACCAAGATAATCAAACAAATATAAGGGTCACAGTTGCAATGGGATGATAACAAAGAGTTTTTAAAACATGTAACAAAACAATTATCAAAATAAAAATAAAATTCAACAAAATTAAGTGTTTAAAAATGAAAATACAATTTAAAATATAGACTAATCCAAAGTAATAGGAAAAGAAAGGATATGTTAAATCATATCTAAAATTATTTTATTAGTTATCTATCACAGTTTTGAAGGTAAAATTCCATTTCTTTCTTGAAAATTATTTCATTTATGTTTCTTCCTGCCTCCATCACTGCAATCAATTCTTTTTCATTGAGCCCCAACAAGATACTCATCAAAAGTCTGTGCAAAGACTCGGATAAATGAAAATTTCAAGAAACTGGCCTATTAAAGAAAAGTTTATTTTTCCAGGAATTCTGATGGTAGTCGAGAAGGCTCATTTTATATAAATGAGGGCTGTCCAGAAAGTACTGAGCCACATAATATGAAAAATACAGGCATTTATGGCTAGATTATTTGAGAACAACCCTTGTATATTTTAAAGCACAACAGATTCTTCCTATTCCAAAGTTCTTGTTAATTGACTTTTCTAAGCTCCTCACTTGGCATATATAAAAGGAAATACAGGGTCTGGCAGAAATAACACCCCTTTTTTATGAGCTGGCAATCCATACCAAATCTTTTATTTGGTTACTAAGGTTACTAAGAAAACATGAGTTTATACTATACTACCTTAAAAAGGGCATTACTTCTGCCAGACCCTGTATTTCACTATACACTTTCCAAAATTTCCAAAATGTTTTCTATACCAGAGAATGTTTTCTATACCAAAATGTTTTAATTTGACATTAGAGAAATTATTTACAATATGTCTTTTATTGGCATAGTTTAAAAATATCTCATACAATTATATCACAAGATATAAAATACAATGTTGGTCATAAACCCAGGAATATCAAACCAATTAAAAAACACATATTTCTCATACAATAAAAGACAGGTTACAATAAAATGTCAAATAGCTAAGATGTATTAACATTTGAAAATAAATTGCCTTACAACCTATTACTCAAATTAACTAGAGGAAAATAATTCGTATTCTTATCAAAAACAAAACAAACACAGACACAAAAAAGGGAAGTGATTGGGTAGGATAGTTAGTGGATATTAAATGACAGATTCTATAAAATAACATTAAACATGCATCTTAACTCACCATGTAAAGTCCAAACAAAGCTCTCATATTTCTGTTGTTCAGTTTCAATGCCTGTGCAAAATACTTTCTTGAAAGTTCAAGGTTTTCAAGCCCACCTTGGGTATATTTCACCTGTTAAAAATTGTGGAGTGCTGAAACCTGTTTATTTTACTACCTTAAAATACAGTATGTTTCATTATATCATAGGCATTAGCCATTAGCAGATAGTCTGCAAACAAATGTTTAAAAAATTTATCTTAAAGTTGTTAAAGCTAACCTAATTTTAAAGCATAACCTTCCCTCAAACCTATATTTAAGTCTTTAGTAATGAAGTCCTTTTACCTTATAGCATTTAATTATATTGCTATCCTTAATAGTAAGCAAATAAGATAAATACTTCCTATTCCCAAAATGCTGACTTTAATATGAATTTCCTAGAATACAGATTTAAAAATCATTATCAAGACAAACAAACAAAAGTTCATAAACAGAGACAACACTATGATGGTTACCAGAGGGAAAGGAGGGTAGGGGTAGGTAGAAAAGGGTAAAAGGGGACAAATATAAGTGAAGGAAGAAGATTTAACTTTGGACAGGAACACAAAATATAATACACAGATGATATATCATAGAATAGTATACTTGTAACCTATATAATTTTATTAACCAATATCATCCCAATAAATTTAATACAATTAAAAATAAATTATACTGTAAACATCTTAAAAGCTATTAAGTGGTAACTGTGGCATAATTCATAAATATAAAAAACAGCATACAAATAAAAAATACCAAGAATCTCCCTGTTTTAAATACTGCTCTTCACTGAGAAGTCAGTATTTTCATTAGTACTAAAAATTTAAAACTTCTACTCCTATAAGTCAATTTTCATCAGATGTTTTAAATATTTATATACTTGCCTAACATTAAGAACATAATCTTAGTTCCAGAATAATACACACCACCAACAAAAACAAAATCACTTATAACTGTTGTTTCAGACAACACTTACTTCAGCATACTGCTGACAGTATAAGTGGTTGTGTGGATTAGTCATCATAAGCTCCTCTAAACAAAAGGCTGCTTTAGCATAGCTGAAAAATATCAAGATAAAATTAATTTTAAAAGTCACAAATATTATATTCGCAATGCCTTAAATGATTTAAAAATAATTTTAGTGGTTAGACATTTCATTCCCTAAATAATTTAAATAGCTTTATTAATAAAGCACATACCCTAAAATATGAAAACAAATAATATTAAAAATTTTAATGATACATAAACAGAGGCTTAAATCCTAAAGCAACCTATGTACAATCAATAATACATTTTTAAAACTAGGTCACTACTATGACATCCAAACTTTATTAACAACATCAAGATCTTAGGATCAGGTAATGTATAAAACAACTTCTAGAAGTCCACATATCATTTAATAAAATATTCAAATAGCTAAAGTGTAAGAAAGAAATAAACATTTTATTGAATACTCTCCATGCACTAAAAATCCTTTACCAATTTGTATTTACCAACATTCCATTACAAAGACTTTTCATTACTTAAGCTTACTGTCAAATAAAAAAAACATAACTGTTATAAATTTCTAAACCCATGAAAAATAGATCATGTTAGTGACTATGACATGTACTCTATCTACTACTATTTAATCATGTGGTAGAGAAACAAAAATCTTGCTGAAAACCTGAGGAAAGAATTGCTGCAAAGAGTTCTGGAAAAATATAGTAGAGAAATGAAGAATCCTCGCTAGAATATAGTAGACATTCTTTAAATGACAGCTATAATTTTAATTTTAATTCCCACTTATATTAGAATTATGCAACTAACTACCTTAATTCGATATTTCACATTATATATATATAGCCCTGGGCAAAGGCATTCTATTCTATATTTTGTGTCAGTTATTTGCAGTATGAGAATATGGTTAACTATTCAAGCACAGTAAGAATATGTATACGAGAATCTAATTCTATTCTCTCAAAAAGGAAAGAAACAATGCGATATACTTCAGATTCAGAAGAACTAAGGCATAAAAAGAAAAAAAAAGCCCTGCCTCTAGGTGTAGGTTAGCATTAAAGCTGTGAGATTAGAAAACTTGCACTAAGACGAGGCTAATCCTCTCACACTGGGATTTCCTCCTGTCACTGCAGTGATAAAAAAGCTAACAAAAACATTAACTATCCAATAAGCCAGTTCCTACAGCATTCAACATTCTTGATTAGTCTTAGTTTTTTACCCCGGCAACAGAATTTTTAAACAGCAGGAAGTATAATACTCTTTGTATATCACAGCAATTTAAACTATAAGAATTCACAATTTTCATTCACTATAAATAAGCTTAGTTCAGCAAACACAGGCCTTTCTAATTCCAAAAAATGCCAAATGTATTTGAAAGAAAAACTATTTCCCAAATAAAATTTAGCAAAACACAAATGACTTAGTAAAAGCAATTAAACAACCAACAAACTGTTGATTTGTTATTTTTCATTTAATTGTTTACTTATTGTGTTTATTTAAAATGACACCTGATTCATACCTTCTCACCAACCCTTCATAAACCACTATGCCTTCTAAACTTATATAATGACAAAAATTGTACTCCTAGCAAAATTTTATGTGTGTTTAACAACTTACTCATGTTCATTGATATAAAGTTCTGCAAGTTCATGCCAGGCTTCTTGGTCTCCAACAAATCTGGTGAGAAGAATGAGAATTAAAAATAAGTGTGTAGATATTCTGTAAATAAACAGCATGTAGGCAAAAAAAAAAAAAAAAAAGTCAAATGCAAATTCCATTTTAATTAAAAAAGATTTATCAGAATAACAAAACACAATCCTCTTGCAAGACACTCACTGTTCCAGATACTCATTCAGTTCCCGAATGGCCTCCACATTTTTCCCCTGGGCTTTTCGAATAGCGATCTTACGCTTTCTTGCAGCCTATGGGTTGACATTAATAAAGGATTAGGCTCTCATGATTCTTTGGGTTTTTGTAAAGAAGGTAATTTGACTGTGCAAATTATTATCTCAATGCCAGTGAAGTTCCATAGTAGAACTACTGCTTAGTGAGAGTTTATAAACATACCCCATGACATCCCACCAGGGAATTCAAACATTCCTCTAACAATCACATATGCTTTACTTTTGATGTATACAATGTACGCATCATTTCATTCAAATAAATACCATCCAGATTCTGATAATTACAAACCAGCAGGGAATCCTAATCTTTATCCAGACCAAAGTCCTTTACTCTGTCTCATTCATAAGATCTGTATCTTAAAAAATAGAGGAATAGTGGAACTTAGAAAGAAAAAAAAAAAAAATCTCACCACGACCACTTGAAAGTCATTACACAAATATGGCTTCTCATAATATTTTTCAGTTTTAAGAGAAAAATCTACCTATGAGTCTTTCAAATAAATAATACAAGTCCTGAAAGACATATTTTATAGTAAGCAAAACATTTAAAACTTGCATTTTAAAGTTTTTAAAGTGATAAACATAAAAATCAATACCATTTATTTATGCATTTAACAAATATGTACTGAACATCTAACGTTTGACAGGTACTATACCAAGCAACGAACATATAAGGAGAAAGACACACACAAAAAAACAAAGACAGACATCTAGGGTAGTGGGGCAGTGTGGAAGAGGTAGAAGGGAAGGAAGTAAATATGGTCCCTGATATGATGCCTACACTGAAATAGAAGGGGGCAAGTAGACATTAAGAAAGTAAAGGAGGAAACTGTGTAGAGGGCACTGCATACAATAATCAAAACTATAACGTTCAAGGTTGGAGTATATAGTCAAGAACTGGAGTGCTCTAGTATATGAATTATTGAATTTATATCCCCTCCATCTCTGTTGAGTTCAATGCAGAAAGCTAAACAATAAAACAGAGGAGGGTGAGGTTACAGTTATTAATTTGAACATGAATGCTATTGCTTTATTATATAATACACAATCCACAAATGTAGACAAAGGAAATAAAATGAATGAAATGGGTCCTCTTTAGACTTATGGAGCTACCCAACTCAGAGTGAGAAAGGTGGGGGAACTTTTGCTCTGAAAAAGTGGAAGTCAAAAAACCAGAAAGAATCAAGAGATTCCCAGTAAGCCCAAGAGCAATATTTATAATAATAATGACAACAGTATTCTGGTAACAAATAAAATGATCTCCATGTTAAAAATGTATATAGTTGAATATTCGGCTCATGTTGAAGGCTTAACACAATGCCTACCACTTAGTAGTGCTTGCAAATATTTGGAATAATTTCACTATCTAAACTAATGAAAGCAATATAATAAATGTGAAGTTTAGAGAGTGTCAATATTTCATAAGGAAAGTAAAAGTCCTAAAAGTAAGTCAATCCTAAAGCCTTTAGAAAAAATATTAAACTTTTTTTTTTTTTAATATTTATTTATTTATTTTGACAGAGGAGAGAGAGAGAGAGAGATACAGAGACAGAGAGAGAACTGAACTAGGGGAGCTCCCAGTTCAGCACATGGTTCCACACGGGCCGGGGCTGGGATTCGATCCTCGGTCCCCGGCGCTGCAAAGTGAGCACCTAACCCACTGAGACATCCCGGCTTCCCCTCAAAAATATTAAACTTTTAATGATAGCCTTATCCCAAGTCCTTTTGAAAACAAATGAGGGATAAATCAAAATATAATTAAGAAACTAACTTCTTCAGAACATATAATATGTAATTTCACCAATCCAACAAAATTTAAAACATGTCTTATTGTTTATTCCTTTCATTTTTCATGATACTACTTCTTCTCCAGGCAATATCAGCTTTCTAACCAAGGGCAAAATATCTAAAATCCACCACCTGTCCCCACCTCAGTAACAACATCAATCTCTAAGTATCAACGTAGAGCACCTAATAATACCTCACACTGAATATAAATTAAATGAATTTCATCTTTCTTATTTTTACCTTTGGTTTGTGATTAACACTTCCATGTTAAGCTTTTCCAAAAGCTCTACCTATAAGCTATTTAAAGAACTGACACAGACCTGCTTACTTTAATATTGATATCTTTAAAGGATTTGTACCAGTTTACATAAGATATTGTATAGAGTCAGTGAAATTTGTTGAAAATATTGCATTTAAATACCACAAATTAAGACAAAAAGTCAAAGCATAAACATAAATAGCAACTAATATTTCTATAGTTCTCTGTCTCTCTGTAAAAAAATACAATAAAAATTAAAAAATCTTAAAAAAAGATTTCTATAGTTGACATGTGTTATGAATATAATAATGGACACCATTATGTACAACATGAGTTTCACGAAGAAGGGTGTACTAAAAACACTTCTCTAACTTTAACTCATTTTCTCCGTGGCTTAACAAAACCTTTCCTCTACTGGTGAACACACACCAATATTTTAATGTCGGCAGCATTCTGCAGAATACAATTTGTAAAGCACTGCTGTAGTGTTTCAAGATAATTTTTAAAAATGCCTTCCAAAAAACAATTATTTTATAAGTGATGGAAAATAGAAGTTTAAACAAGTTAAATTCATCAAGAGGAAGAATTAGAAATCGGATCTGAAGCTCTGATTCCTACCCTACATCTTCCTACAAAACGTCTCAAAAGAATCTGAAATATTACAAATTAAATCATTTGTTAACTAAGAGTTTCCTATTAATAACAAACAAACACTTCAATGAGATGTAAGAAAAGATTTTAAATATAAGGCTTTATTAATTAAAATATGTCCCAATGTAAATAAAGCCTAAGATATATTATCTTATATCCTAATAGTCTAAAGTTTAAAACAAGATTTTAAATGGTTAACTATTCAACTACGTAAAGTTAGTCTTCCTAATGAAACTATACATGACAACTTAAAAAAAACCTACATGGCAATCACTCTCATACAGGCAATAATATACTACTATTAAGTCACAACTAAAGAACAGCCCTTACAAGGTCATGAGAAAAACAATACCAAGTTCTGACATAAGAGCCAATCTATTTATCATGATTATTTTAAATGAACATTAAGCAGTGATTTCATTTTTGGCCAAGATGGAGTAACAAGAACCAGATTTACCCTCATGCCTGAAACAACCAAAGAACTGCACTAAATACATAAAACCACCATTTTTAAAGCACGGGACAATAGGCAGCAAAGAACAGTAACCCCTGAGAGGCAAGAAACAAATAGGTGAGCACTGTTTTTATTGTCCTGGCTCGCTGCCTTCAGAGTTTCAAGGTTAATGTGCAGGGAGAGAAAAACCAGTTAGAGCCCAGCTGACTCTGTGAGTTCAGGAGAAGCTGAGAGTCCAGGAAGATCAACGAGGATAAAGTTCATAGAACAGAGTACTGAAGAAGAGAAAAAAATACAGAATGAATAAGGACTCTGGATGTTTCCCTTAAGTACTCAGCTTTGTACTGATAGTGCAAGAGTACCGTATAAAGAAACTACCCAAGGCCAAGGACAGAACTATCAGAAAGGTTTAGGGCATGGGTGTACAATGTTTTGGTTTCCCTAGGCCACATTGGAAGAACTGTCTTGGGCCAAACATAAAATACACTAATACTAACAAAAGCTGATGAGCTAAAACAAAATCTATCACAAAAAAAATCTCAATGTTTTAAGAAAGTTTACGAATTTGTGTTGGGCCACCTTCAAAGCCATCCTGGGTGGCACGCAGCCTGCGGACTGCAGACTGGACAAGTTTGGTTTAGGGGGAAAAGCGTCCAGAGTTCACACAGGGCTGGAAATAGTGCCTCTCTCTACCAGACAGGCTGGAAAATGCCATGATTTCTGGGGTACTGAGAATACCCAGAGGATGTAGTACAGATTAGACATAGTGTAAACACCAATCTGGTCCTGTCCAACAAAGACCCAAAAGACTCAAACTCTTTACAAGTAACTTAACTGTATCTCACAAGAAAGATCAATAGTATTTATAGAAATACAAAGATGGAAAACAGCAAAAGAAACTGTTGAAGATAATGGTTTTATTCACTATCTTTATTGTGTTTATCGTTTCTCAGGTGTATACAAATGTCAATACTTTTCAAACTGTATACCTTGAGGATGTGCTGTCAATTCTACATCAATCTTATGTCAAAACAATATAAAAATAGCATTAATTACATTAAACATTAAGTAGACTCAAATATTTAATTTCCATTTGTATTTCTTTGTTGTACATTTTTTCCCCTGTAAAATATGCCAGTGTTCCAAATTTTCTAAATTTCTAGTTCGAATGAATCTTTGCAAAAGTTAGTTTTAGTCTTAAAAATGAAAACTGCTCCATATTTTATAAGTGATTCTTATAATGCAGTTTGGATTTTTTAATATAAAATATGAGACTTCACTAAGTATTTATTACCATGAATTAATTTTCATCAAATTTACTACATGCCTCGTGTAACATTAAATACAAGAGGGCTAGCTAGAAATTCTTCCTGAAAGACATTTTGCATCTTTAAAAAATAGGCTACGTAGGGAGACACTACCCAGAAACTCATTAAAGGACT
>PVKE010017113.1:0-31158 GCA_004027555.1 Craseonycteris thonglongyai
TTACCTTTTAAATTAATGAAACAATATGATTCCTCCCAGTCTGTGTTAAAATTATAGGTTCGTTTTCTCTTATTTGGTCCACTCATTTTAGGACTAAAAAAATAAAAATAAAAATAGTTACAGAACTACAATATCATATCAAATTGCCACCATAATAATAGATTACCTACCTCGCTTTTAGTTCATTTAAAATCGAATACAGCAAAACACTGTAGGGAAAGCCGGGATGGCTCAGCGGGTTAAGCACTCGCTTTGAAGCCCTGAGGACCGAGGATCGAATCCCGGCTCCGGCCCAGGTGGACCCACATGCTGATCTGGGGAGCTCCCACAGTTCAGTTCTCTCTCTGTCCCTGTATCTCTCTCTCTTTCTGTCTAAAATAAAATTAAAAAAATAAAATATTAAAAAAAATATATATATATTAAAAAACAAACAAACAAACAAAAAAACACTGTGATCCTAGCTAACCGTCACGACCCGATCAGTCCAGCAACCGCAGTCAAAATGGCAACTTGGCGTCTCCCGGTTGGGTGGAGGAGAGTTTAAAGAGCGCAGCGGCTAAACAAGACGCGACATGTACAAAGGCAAAAGCTAGGGAAAAACTTATACATACGATATCGCAAACATACCAACGAATGTAATAAACCTGTGTAGATACTCAAACAATATTTTAAAATTCTAACAACTGTATGAAAATAAATTATAGTTTTACTTAGTGTTTATGAAAAACTTCTGATGCAGTCAAATAATGGCGGGAGCACACAAATCAGGCTGCGGGCGCCATGGCGCCTGTGGGCACGGGGTTAGGAATCCCTGGTGTGTAAGTTGGGAGCTGGAGGGTAAATAAAAAATAAAGTGACGGCCCAATAAGGTGAAATTAGCTTTTGGGAAATAGTGTGTTATTTTAAAGTTTGTAAATTATTTTCCTTTCAACTTTTCACTAAACACTAATCCTTCCCTGGTCAGTCTGGGAAAGAGATGACGCTGAGGAGGAGACTTGCCTGGGATGTGACACTGTGTGACGCTAAAACCTTCCTTGTCCTTGCGTTGCCTTCAGATTTTCCCAGTTGTCTCCAACTCTTCTGTTTGAGTCCACAATATGCACATACATATTTTTAAAAGAAAATCATCCCAAGCATCAAGAACTTGTCTCCCTCTTCTTGTCTTCCCTGTCACTGGCTCCCCCCCTCCACTCCCCTCCAGCTCACCTACTTTATGACCCTCCCCACTGACATAAACTAAGGGACCAACCCAGCTCCTCCTGGAGCTGCCAGCCACAAGGAAGCAGGAGCCTGGCTGGTGGAGCCCTGGCAGCAGGCACACCTGTCACTCCAGAATGGTCCCCCTGCCTCGGCCAATCCAAGGTACAATCAGAATGGAAAAAGTCCTTGTTTAGAAAGGTGTAGGGACAGGCAGCTATTATGCCAGATGAACCTGGGCCAGCTTGGGAGAAGTGCTGGCCTGTCCAGCAATGTGCTTTGAAGAGAGCTTTCATTTCTATGTACATACACACAGACACACGCACACACCCCTCCAACCACCCCACTCACTCCCCTGCCTCATGTGTTTTGGAATTTTCCCCCAGTTTATACATAAAAATCATAGGGTTTGTGCAAACCTATCTACTAGTGCCAATGCCCCCTACTCACCAGTGGGGAAATTTGAAATAAACAGCCTTGTCCCCACCTACCTCTGGCTCAGTCAAACCAATTACCAATCGAGCACAAAATACCCAGTGAAAGCAAACAAACAAACAAAAATACCTCAAACCGTGGAGCTGTCACATATTGGGGGAGGCAGTAAAAGCTCTTATTTGCAAAGGCCCAGTGCTGGAGAGGTTTTCATAAATTCGCAGAGGCACACCGCGCCCTGGGAACACAGCGGATGCCAGAAGCCCCTGGCACACGGGCCACTTCCGTGGTGAAAGGAGAAAGCCTCTCTAGTGGTCGCAGTTTATTTTTCCAGAGCAGTCTTTAGAGGTAGACCCTTGGCAATCCGCACTTCGAAGATTTACCCATGGCAGTTACCAACTCTACTTTTATATATTCGAAATAAAAATAGCTCAGCAGCAATTTGCTTCTTTTTCACTCTTGTTTTAAAACTCATTTCTCTTCTACCTTTGAAGTGCAGAGAACTCTCTTAGTCAACAACGTTTTTGGATGGCAACAGTTTAATCATAAGAATTTATTTTCTGTGCTAACAATTGTTTTCCTTGGAGTTTTTTTTTCTCTTTTTTTTTTTTTTGTCATTTAGACATAACTTTAAAAAAAGACATAAATTAAATCAGATTGTTGAGAGATTTTCCTGGGGAACAACATCTCATTTATTATATTTTCCTGATCTTTGAAATGCTGGAAAACTTATGGTTCTTACAGAGAGCGAAAAAATACTAAGTCAAAGAGCTTTATTCTTCTGAGGAGATTTTAGTCCAGTAAATAATAATCATAGTAATAAGGTGAACATTTTAAGAAAAACACAAGAATATAGCGAACACTTTCAGGAAGGTCTCCATTTCACCCCAAGAATTTGCAGTTGTGCCCTGAAGATTCTGAGATGTTTCTCCAGAGCTCTGATCAGCAGATTTGATATATGGATTGAGATCAATTTTTTCTTATGGCAAATCTATGTTATTCTCCGTCTTCACTTGGCGCTATTTGCTGAGTGGCTGTTACTCAGGGGCAAAGGTCGCTCTCTGGCAGTTGAAGCCGCCGAGTAATCTTTTACTTCTCATGAGAGGACTGTGAGATATTAAATCACACTTGACGTACCTGAGGCACAGCAACTTCATCCATATTTTATCTGCTGTAAATTTAATACCGCAGCACATTTTAGGGTGATGTATTTATTAACTGGCTGGGGATGAGCAGTACAGAAATTCAGTTTGTTCAGGAAAATAAAATGAAGACAGTCTGACAAGTTTATGAAGTAAGCACAATAGCTATTTATTACTTTTTAAGCACACAGTTGGCTGAAATGTCTTTAGCAGTGTTTGTTCAATAACTGCATAATGCTTTGTAAATCACCTCAGCTGATTCTTTTTCTTCAAATTTTAATAAAGTCTTTCTCTTAGCAATCGTCGGCCTCCCATTTCACCGGGGCTGGGTTTCCACGGCCTTCCGCGTGCTGTTTAGGGAAAGAAGCACGTCTGCCTTCATGAACCGCACTGTGGGATTGTGGGAAATGGAATCACAATTAGACCTGCTATGGCCAGTCTCCTGTTCCAGGCGCAGTTGTCAAACTATTTCAGAGTGACACTTACCAAGAACTCTTCTTCTATTATTTTGCTCACTTTTCTTCCTTCCTGCCTTCATTCTTTTTCTCCCTCCGTTTCCTCCGTTCTTTCTTATTTCCTTAAAGAGAAAAGAAAAGAAAACAAAGCAATCCCTGTGATTCACAGCGGTTGTGCTCCCAAATCCCTATGTTACATACAGATAAATTACAGGCCTTGCTGCTGTGATCCACAGCCTGTCCCCACTTGCCCTTTGTCTGTCTGGTGTCATGAGATGTCAGCTATTTACTGAAAGGGAGAATGAGGTCTGCTCCATTTATTTGCAGAGTCTTTTCATATGATAAAACATTCTCTTTCTTTCCTTTCTTAAAATCATGAGAACCTGGGCTGAGTCTCAACTTCTGTAGGTTCTGGCTGAGTGGGGTCCGCATTCTTGTGATTTTGCTGGCGGCCTTCCTGTTTCACTGGTAGATCATTTTCATTGGTGCTCTGTGCTTGTCATCAATTTAATTCCCAGCGTGCCGCTGATCTCTCTGGTCAGGAAGGCTCTGGACTTTACCCTTGGGGTTGAGTTCAAGTGTCCTAACTCCACAAGGTGGGACTAGAGCGGTAGTTCTCAAAGTGCATTAGGTCTCCATCAGCAGTATCCCCTGGGAACTTGTTGGACATGCAAAGCCTCTGGCCTCCCTCCCTGAATCAGAACTGGGAGTGGAGGAGGGGAGGGAACCCAGAGTCCATGTTTCAACTAACCCTGAAGGGTTCCTGATGCCTGTTTAAGTTTGAGAATCCCTGAACTAAAGTCTCGATGAACTACAAACCAATGATCCATTTACAATATCAGCACTGTCCTCGTTTGTCCCTCCCACTATATTGTGTGCTTCTGGGAGGCTCTGCCACACGGTGATCCCCAGAAAATGAGCACAAATCTGACTGCCCGTAGGAACACTTCTATGACCCAGTATACATCCCAGTGTCCAATGCACATACTGGTTCCGATTACCCAAGATGTTTAGAACCATCTGTTGGCGTGGTTTACTGATGGATGGCTCATTCTTGCTCTAGGAAGAGGATGGGCAAGAGAACTAACGTTTTCTTGAAGGAAAGAAACTGACATCAATAAATCTCTTTATAAGTTAACTCCTACAACTTTTTATACTGTGCTGATAAATTTATTTGCGTCTCTTTGGTCCTCATAAAGTGTTTACTCCCATACAAAATATTTAGATATTTTCAGGAAACACTTCAATTAAATTGCATATGCACTGTTTTCTTTTTCTATGGCATGATTGTAAAATCAACAGAATATATACATAGAGGATGCTTCAAACCTATCTTTTGATCATCTCTTAAAATATATTAGCTCTTTTAACCTTCTGAGCACACCTCCAGGTGTGTTGCCTCAAAGAATGCACCAAACTGAACTGGGAGAACATGAACTTTGGCCCTCACACTCTGAGAAAGTTAAATGCATAATAGTTGATATGTGAAGACAGTAGGGTCACTACAGTAGTGGAAATTCATGAAAATAACTTGAATTCACCTCCAAAATTTTAGGATGCATTTTGGGTTTACAATTCAGAACTTAAATGGAACCTCAATCTGATTTCTGACTTGAACTGTTTCTTTTTAACTAGAAAATGTGTTTCTTTTAAGAAGGTCATGTCCAATGAAAGGAAACAGACTGTGATATGACTAAAGAAAAATTACGGTAAATGAGTTTTCAAAGCCTAAAACTCTGAAATCTGTTAGGCCCTTTCACTCCAGGCTAAGAACAAAGCATTCATTTAAAATAATAAATTCTGAAAACATTTAAAGGTATACATATGACAGCATTTTTATAATCCTAGACTTCAGCAGCTGAAAGCAAAAGAAAAAAAATCTACTTTTTAGATTAACCTGTTATATAAAGCAATATTGTTTTTTCAAATGGCTGATCTTGACCTAGTTATGGCTTGTGAAATCAATTTTGTTGGTCATGATCTGCATTAAAAATTTAAATTGCATGAACAACCTAGACCAAGACTAAAATAGAACACAATAGAAAATAGTGGAATTTATTACAGTATATGGTGAGGCTGAATATTTTGGAGAAATTTGTTTTAATATGTATATGAATCTTGATAAAAACATTGATAATAGAGTTGCATATTTATAGTTAGTGGCTTTTTTATTTTACTAATTTTATTAGTGTGATTTGTTCGGCATTCTCTTAGCTTTGACAAGAACTTTAACCCTCTAAAATAAATTCAGACTAGAGGTTGTTGAAAAAAGAGGGGTGCAGCTAGGCAGTGTTAAAGCATAAAGCTTAAAGCAGTCTTCAGATACTTTGACCTAGTCATTTATATATTAGTGAAAATTGAATAAATTTATAAGTTTCTCTATTTCTCAGTTTCCTAATCTGTAAAATGCCACTGACAATAGAACTTATCTATTGTTATTGTGACGGTTAAATGAGATACTACATGGAAAGTGCTTAGAACAGAGTAAGCACTAAATAAAATGTTAGTCATTAATAGAAAAATGATCTATAGTTAATGTATGCCTAGTATGTATAACATTCATGAGGTATCCAAAATGGTCACCCATTTTTTTCTGCGATCCTTCATAGAAGGGACTGTTAGATCAAGCATCTATATATTGCCTTTGGGAATAATTAAAAATGAATGGGATGCCAACCGTGTTTGTTTATCTAAAAAACATGTCTCCTTCCAGGACCACAGAGAAAAGCTGTGTGAGGACACAGTGAGAAAGAATGTGACTGAAAACCAGAAGAGAGCTCGCAATGGAGATCGAATCAGTTGCAACCTTGATCTTGGCTTTGTCTTCTGCAAGACTAAGAAAATAAATTTCAGACGTTTAAGAAAGCTATTTCATAGGGCAGCCTGAGCTGACTAAGACAATTTTTGACTTTGAAGTTTTAAAGTGGAGGTGAGAGTGTGAAGATGGGCCCACTTCCTCCCTCTCTCTATCGTTGACTGAGTTATTTGAGAATCTTCTCTGTAGGATGTCAGTCAGGCCAAAAACAGGCATAGCCTAGGGCTAGGCTGACCAGATGTACTGTTTTGAATGGGATGGAAAACAATGTACTGTTCTGTTTTAAACAGTATGTGTGGTTGGCCTAGTCTCATTGGACTACATTCAAGGTGTTAGTAGGCTGACCATACATACCCTTTGAAACAGGACAGTGCCATTGTATTCTGTCCTGTTTAAAATGGTACATCCGGTCAACCTAACGTAGACCCTTATTTCAGTGAAAATGGACTCTATTCTTGAAGAGTTCTTTCATTAAATTCCTTACCCCAACACCCTCCTCTAAATAACTGCTTAAGTCAAGGCCTCAGAGCAAAAAAGATTTACTTTTCCCACAATAGAGCTGACTGAGGAAAATTTCATTGTACTGCATGTATTTATAGTTCTCAGGACAAGACAGGGCCTCTACTAGGTTTAATAGTGTCCCCCCTGAAATTCATGTCCACCTGGAATCTATGAATATGGCCTTATTTGGAAATCGGGTCTTGTCAGATGTAATCAAGTCCCAATGAGGTCATAATGGATTAGGGTGGGACCTAAATATCATTTATAGGAGGAAGGAAATTTGGCTTTAGACAAGCAGGGGAGAATGCCACGCAAAAATGGAGGAAGAGATTGAGCGAAGTATTTAAAACTGAATAATACCAAGCAGAGGCAGGGAAGGATCTTCCCTAGAAACATGGCCTTACCAACACCTTGTTTTGGACTTCTAGTTTCTGCAACCATGAGGGAAAACATTTCTGTTATTTTAAGACACCCAGTTCATAATAATTTGCTACAGCAGTCCTAGAGATTAAATCCTGGCTGTAACCCATTCGAAACCCACATGCTGAACTGCAGCACAACTGGTGGCTGCCAGGATGGCGGCAGCGGTTCTCGCCTCCCATGTGGGAGGCCCCCAGTTTGGTTCTGCCCCCTGGGGACCCACATGCACCTGTGTGAAATGAAACTACCTTCAAAAACAAAAACAAAACAACGAATGATGCACAACTGTGGAGACTGCTCTGGGCCCTCCCCCTTCTCTCTGTCTATCTGTCTCTCTGTCTCTCCCTTACCTTCTCTCAAAAACAATAAAATTAATCTTAAAAAAAATTTAGTATAAAGCAATTGCTTCTCTTCCCCCACTGCAACCATTCCCAAACAACACTATACAAACAATGACTGAAGGGTACTAATAAAATGTCAAAAATGCCTGGGTATTTCCTTTTATAGATATCTGTTGGTTATCCACTAAGTGTTAAGCGACATGTTACAATTTTCCATGACAGGCCACATTAGGCCTAGATAAATCTGGGAACTTGTTTCTGCGGTCCTTTTCCTAAAGCCCGGAACGCTGAGATTCTTTTTACTCTACATGGCTAAACTGAGACAGGGTCAATCCTGCATTTGTCAAAGGCATAACCATGCCAAGTTAACGGAGGAGGAGAGGCCTCAAATCTTTGCTTTATATATCAGAGGGCCTCATGCCATTTTTAGCTGTTCCCGTACTTTCCTTACTGTCTCCTCTAAGACATCGGAAGTCCAGAGCTTGTTTACCTACCACTGAGGTTCTGGATGAGGTGCTGGAGGTTCAGGTGTGCTGAAGACAGCCTTTCCTTCCAGAGGGTATTCTAGCACCAGTGGATGAGATGGTCATGAAAAACAAACAAACAAAAAAAGTATAGAATGTGCAAAAAACAAAACAAAAACCACACCCAGAAAAGAGCCAGGGATCATCTCTGCAGGAGGCCTTTGAGCTGGGTGTTGCACATAAGGAGCAGTGCATGAGGGGAGGGGCTTTTGAAGACAGGAAGACAGTGAGAGCAATGCCCTCTAGCCTGGCCTGTGTGGTGTCAGGAGCGGGAGATTAACGAGGTGCAGTAAGAAGGGAACCCAGCGTGCAGAGTGTGAGCTACTGAGGGAGGACACTGGTGAGCTGAGTTGGGACCATTTCGTGAAGGAGTTCATTCCTTACACTAACATGCTTAGCATGAAAAACAAATTCTAATGTATTGTCTTTTACATAGGTGACTGTTTCTGTGACTTGAAGTGTTGATTGGATACTGGTGATGATGGAGGTAAAAGAACCTCACAGGAAATGATTTCCTTTGTCTAAAGTTCCCAGGGTGCAGGTCTGACATTAAGTGGAAGAACATTAATGTTAAGGCAAAAGTCGAACTTCTACAAAAGCTTGATTTTCTTTTACAATCACACCAATCAGAAGCCACTGTGTGAGTTTTGGGAATGTGTGCGGCGTAGTTTAGGTAGTAAGAAAGCTACTGACATTGCCTATGTGCTCCGTTACAGGTGGGGTCCTTAGTGTTTTACAAAGATCCCGTCTAGTCCCTAGCCATGCCCTGGAAGGTGCTGCTCTGGTAACTCCCATTCCATCCAAGGAGACATCTAGAGTTTAGAGCTGATAATTGAGGTTTGTTTTAAATTTTTTGATTTTTAAAATTTGTATTGGCCCATCTCCTCCCCTTTGACAGCCATCAGCTTGCACTTTATAACTATGGGTCTGTTTTGTTTGTTTGTTTGGGGCTGTTTGTTTATTATTTACTTGTTAATTACTTATGTGTTTATTCATTTTAAGATTCTACATATAAGTGAGATCATATAGTATTTGTTTTCCTCTGTCTGACTTATTTCACTTAATACCCGCGAGGTCCATGCATGTTGTCGCAAATGGCAAGATTTCATTATTTTTAAAAAAGATTTATTATCATTGAGAGAAGGGAAGAGAGAGAGAGAGAGAGAGAGAGAGAGAGAGAGAGAGAGAGAGAGACAGAGACAGAGACAGAGAAAGACAGAGATAGAGAAGGAGGGAGGGCCCAGAGCAGTCGCCATAGTTTGTACATCAATTGTGACATGGTTTCATTCCACACAGGTGGACGTGGAGCTGCGTGGGCAGGGGACCCAGCCTGGGCCTCCCCTATGAGAAGTGAGAAACTTGGTCTCCAAATCATCCCGGCTGTTACCAGTTGTACCTCAGTTCAGCACACGGGTTTGCACAGGCTAGGGCTGGGTATCGAACCCCAGACTTCATGATTGTGAAGTCGGAGCTCAGCCGCTGAGCTATTCTGGCATCCTCATGATTTCATTATTTTTTATTGCCAAATAATGTTCCATTATATCTATATCACATCTTTATCCATTTTTCTATTGATAGACATTAAGGTTGCTTCTATTTCTTAGTTATTGTGAACAACCGTAGTGAACATAGGGTTGCATATATCTTTTTGAGTTAGTGTTTTGGATAAATACCCAGCAGTGGAATTGCTGGGTCATCAGGTATTTCTATTTTCAATTTTTTGAGGACCCTCCAGACTGTTTTCCATAGTGGCTTCACTAATTTACAATCCCACCAACAGTGCACAGGGGTACCTTTCTCTCCACATCCTCACCAATACTTATTGTCGGTTGATTTATCGATGATAGCCATTCTGACAGGGGTGAGGTGGCATCTCCTTGTGGTTTTTGTTTTCATTTCTTTGATGATTAGTGACGTTGAGCGTCTTGTCATATATCTGTTGGCCTTTGTGTGTCTTCTTTGAAGAAATGTCTCTTCAGGTCCTTTGCCTATTTTTTAATTGGATTGTTTGTCTCTTTGATGTTAAGTTGTATGAGTTTCTATGCATTTTAGATTTTAACCCTTTATTGAATGTGCCATTTGCAAATATCTTCAGTGGGTTGCTTTTTCTTTTTGTTGCTGTTTTCTTGGCTGTGCAAATGAAATATTTTGTCCTGAGGTGAGAATACAGAATCTGAGGGTCCCCTCTCCATACCAGCCTGGACCTATGCATTGTAATCACCGTGGGCTCCACTTTAGAATCTGCGGCACCACTTTGTACTCACTGGACCAAACTCTGTTAAGGGAAGGCCTGACCAGCTGCCTTTCAATGAGCCATCCGAGGTGATTTTTCAGGTTTGTAGAGATTTGAAGGTCACCAAGCTTCACTTTCTGTGGTGTGGCATGGAGGAGAAGTCGGGACAAAGTTGCCTTTGTGTGTCCCCTGAAATGTGGATCCCTGTCCTACATTGCAGAACAGCAAGTGGTAATGTCATTTTCATTTTTATTGGAGGATTTCAGTAGGGGAATGGGAAGCTGAGAGGGAAATGGGACCAAAGGAAGTGGTAAAGGGGAAAAATTTGTAAGATGAGAAAGGCAAATGAAGCAAAGAAATGACATGAATGAGCAATTGAAGTGGCAGGAGACAAAATGTTACAGGACCTCTCTCAAAGAAAAGAAAAAAAAGATCAAATATTTCACCTTCATTGGTTTCCCTTTGTTCCTATATGAACCCCCACTATTTCCCCACTTTCTGCCTCCTTTACTTAATCAAAGTTTGTGAGGGCAGAGAGAAATTCATAAGCCACAGGAAAACTGAGATAGAGAGCTCTCAGGAAGGATTTGTGCTTTTTTACTTCATAGAAAATGACAACGATAAAAATAACCTCCTCTCCCTGTTTATCCAAACAAAAGAGCAAAGTACAGAATCAACTGGCACCATTTTAATTGCTTTACGATTAAACTCAAACAGACAATCAGATCCTCTAGTCTGCTTGGAAAAACCTCTTCAGGTGATTTTGATTTTGATGTGCATTCTCACTTCACAATCCCCAGGCTAGAACATCTTGAGGCCCCTTTTAATTTTGACAATTGATTTTTCACCCAGTATTTGTAGTGCAAATGTCACAAGTGTGTGGGGAGAAATTTCAGCCTGTGTTAGGATCGAAAATAGAAAGCTTCATTGCTTCCTAGTATGTAGGTCAATGTTTTCCTCCCACGCAGTCTGCGTCACTGTTTGTTTTAAATGTGGCCTAATTTCGTGTAAGGAGTGAGGTGGTGCAATGTGGTCCTTCTCCTAGAACATGACAGGATGGACATATCCATATCAGCTCTGGGAATGAGAAGAAGACTTTAATGCTGAATCCCCCAGAGAGCCCTGCCTCCTGTGAAACCACGAGTTAGCACTCCAGTTAAAAATAGGGTTCAAAAAAAAAGTGCCCAGGGAAGCAGGAGTCATTTAGCTTTTGATCAGTGGCATGAACTGATACACTTTACGCCAGGAATATGTTAATCAGCCCTGCGTCTGCTGAAAGGAGCAGAAAAGTCGAGAAAAGTGGGTGGCAGGAAGGGAAGGCTCTCACCAGGTGCCCATGAGAAATTGCTCTGAAAGCTCCTGGGGCTTTGTTGTCTCAGTGCAGGGGTGTGTGGTGCTGAGGGCCACCAGGTGGTATACGGGTGCAGAGGGTCTGCTTTGCAGACAACTGCTCTGGACTGAATGTTTGCTTCCCCGCCCCAAATTCATATGTTGAAACCTAATGCCCAATGCAATGGCAGTAGGAGGCGGGGCCTTGGGGGTGATTAGCTTATGAGGGTAGAGCCCTCATGAGCGGGATTAATGCCTCTGTAAGAGAAGCCCAGAGAGCTTGACTCACCCGGCCACCATGCAACGGAGCAGAGAGAAGACAGCTACCTGTGAAGCAGGACTCCGGCTCTGTCAAGCACTGAAGGTGCAGGTGCCTCCGTCTGGACTTCTCGTCTTTGAGAGCCCTCAGAAATAGTTGTTTGTTGTTTATAAGCTACTCAGTTTATGGAGTTTTTTGTTATAGAAGGCAGAGCAAACTAAGACAGGGATGGTGATCAATCACTCCTCCTCACTCTTGACCCAAGTCACTTGACTCCACCAAAGACATTTTTACCCTGGCCTCATGTGGAGGAAGAAGTGGTTTTGGGGAGGAGTACTGTCAACATGGTCTCAGATGTTTCCTGTGGGCACAAACTTGTGAAGGTGTGTGCATGTGTGCATGCATGTGTGTGTCAGGCCAGGTAGCCTGGATGCTTGCTGTCTGCTCACTTCCCCTGTAGACTCACCCCTGTCTTAGCACGACCACCATAACAGAACACTGCAGACTGGGGGCTTACATGACAACGATTTACTCCTCACAGCCCCGGAGCCTGCCGACTCAGTTCCTGGGTTCGCCCTGTTCCTGAGTTGCAAATGTCTGACTTCTCTACATGTCCTCACATGCCCTGTCTTCTGTGCAGGTGCGTGTTGAACATCTACTTTGTGCTGGACCTGGAAGATAAAGATGAATAACTTCACTACCACATACACTGAAAATTATGGCTCTGTGTGTGTGTGTTTGTGCATAAACTGTGAATTGCTGTTTCTCCCCTAGTCACCTTAAGGGAGCACTGTGAATTAAAAAGTGTTCCTAATCTGCTTAAGGGTATGGTTTGCTCATCCACATGATGGGGGAATATGGGTGCCATGAACAGATGTGATACACAGATCATTTAGATGTCTTCTTGCATCACTACCTTAAACCTCCTCCCTCATTGAACCTTTGACAATAGCTGCTGATGTGCAGAAAAATGGACTCATTTGAGCCTCCTCTCTATTTTTCTTGCTCAACTTTCTGTGGCAGTGCTAACGGGGACTCGGTCACCCCAAAGTGGGCAGCAGCAGGGGACGTACACAGATTTAAAGAGTCTGCACCATCTGCCTCAACACGATCAAGCTACCTTCTCCTTATTTTCCAGGAGGTAATCAACGTCATATACCAGGACAGCTGGTGTGTTCACCTTGTATTATCACGTAGGGAGTCCTATTAGATTGTATTTGACTGTTGGTGCACTTGAACCGCCGAGCGTGAATAAGAGTCCTCAGGAGTGATGGCTATCAACTGTACTGTCAAGTTCAGGGTCCATCGGAATTTCACCTGTGAGGGCATTCTGGTTCAGGTTTCCAGTAATACTTCAACCCAGGGCTTTTTCAGACTCATAAACCTGGCTTCTCACCATTTTGAATGCATCTCCTTATTCCTGGGTTTGTGAAACTTGCTCCGCCTCCCGCTAGCTCTAGGACCTTTACGTCCCCATTTGTAAATTGGGTAGGTACCTCTAATGCTCAGGAAAATGTGTGGATTAAATGAGCTCCAGCAAGTAAAGGTGTTTTGCATAGCACCCAGCCCTCCGCCTGCCATCTGGGCATCCACCCAGTATAAGCTGCCATCTCTTTTCCTTAGGAGTTTCCACCCTCTTAATTTTTAACGATTCTATTTTATTGTTTGAGAGAAGGTGAGAGAGAGAGAGAGAGAGAGAGAGAGAGAGAGAGAGAGAGAGAGAGAGAGAGAGAGAAGGGGGCGGGCCCAGAGCAGTCTCCACAGTTGTACATCATTTGTTGTGACATAGTTTCATTCCACACAGGTGGATGTGGGGCACATGGGGCGGGAACTGACTCCGGGCCTCCCACATGGGAGGTGAGAACCTTCATCACTGTTCCAGAGGCTACTAGTTGCACCACAGTTCAGCCTATAGGTTTACATGGCCTGGGACCGGGAACCGAACCCTGGCTCTAGAGATTATGAGGCAAGTTCTCAACAGCTGAGCTATCCTGGCACCTCACTCTTAATATTTAGAGCTGAAAAATTTCAACCTTTTGATTGTTTCAAGTGGCAACAGGTACATAACTTGTTTCATTTCTTTACCTCTTCTTACAACTTTTATAGAATAAAACAAAAGGTTAATTGGAAATTCATTAGCTTTGTGAGTTCCTAACACTCAAAGAATTCACCCAGCTCAGGGGTGGAGTGGGGTGGGGTGGGGGGGTCAACTCCTTTATTTAAGACCTTTCCAGCTGAGAGAATTAAGTCATCATCATTTATTCAATGTTATGAGCACTTCTGGGACAGAGTAATAAAATGGCACCTGAACAAAAACATAAAATCTCAAATAAAGGATTTTACAAAAGGAAGCAACACTTTAATAGGATTTGTAGCCAGAAGGCAAATATGTCAAGGTCAAGCTTCTGTAGAAGAAAAGGGTAGATAAGCTGAGAACATGGTAGCAGAACCTTTGCTAATGAGCTTTGGGACTGAGGTTGCACCATTGTGCCCACTGGCAGATGTTTGGGACCACCCAGTAAAGAGCAGGACAGTGGTCCAGGTAACATGTGTGCTGGATTTGATCTTGGGCCACCAGCTGGGACAACCTTGGCCTCAGTAGGACCGATGAGAAAGCATTTTCTGCTAATCTCTGAATCATGAGTCCATTTTACAGAGAAGTACCTCTATTCACTTCCCTGGCCTACCCGAGCAGCTGCACATGTAAATAGATTGGCCACTTTTGTTAAACAGAGCTTAACTATTTCTGAAACAACCATTTATTTGTGAAGACGATTTTATGTTAATTTAATTATAAGAAAATTGAAAAGTGTAATACATAGCTAAGCCCTTAAGGCCGGTTAATCTATTTGGATTGTAACAAATATAATTTTTATTAGCTCAGCCTATTTGGATGGTAACGAGTATAACCTTTCCATAGACATTACAGATTCTGAGTTATGGTCTATTTTTATGTAAAACCAGCCTTGAGTAGAATAAAAAGAAAGTTCTTTTATCTGTCATTGTGTTATAAATACATTATATTAATGAGAGTAGAATCTGAGCCATTCCTATTATCATAGGGTAGAGCTCATGTCTTCTCTGGGTATGACTGGAAAAAAAACAACCTAGGCAGTTATTAGAAAAATGATCAGACTTACAGAGAGGTGAGATGTTCTGAAACCTCCCTCAGCTATATTATGTTGATTCTTAAGAGGGAAAGTTAGTCATTTTTCCAGCCAATAACACTGGAACCTCAACTACCTTAGAACACAGTTGACTGCTTGGAAAGAAGCAAAAAGAAGACCCTGTGAGGTCACAGTAGTATCAGGAAGTCTAAGCGGAAGCTCTTTCCTTTTGTAGAAGGGTCTCCGGTTTTACCCCGTTCCCCAGCCCAGACAGACGACAAACCCTCACCCAGAGGGGTGAGTTCCATAGCTGATGCACTCAGCAGGGTCAAGGGCATGGACTCTGGAGGCAGACTGGTTATTACTCCAGTCATTGCTCTGCCTCTTACTCCCAGGGCTTTGGATGTACTGCAGTTTCCCCTTCCACAAAATGTGGAAAACAATTCAAGTGTCTTGTTAAAAAATCAAGTAGCGGGGATGATGGAATAGCTCAAAGGGCTGAGTACTCATCATGTATCCAAAGAGTCTGAGGATCGAATCCTGGCCCTGGCCCATTTGAACCCATTTGCTGAACTGGGGTGTGCCCCCAGTTTGGTTCTCACTGAGGCGAGCTTCCCATGTGGGAGGCCCCTGGTTCTGCTCTTGTTCTGGGCATGCTTCCCATGTAGGAGGCTCCCAGCTCTTGGGGCATGCCTCCCATGTGGGAGGCCCCCCTCCCCCAACCCCAGTTCCTGCCCGGCATAGCCCTGCGCCCACGTGGAGTGAATTATCTCAAAAACTGATGATGTACAACTATGGAGAATGCCCTGGCCCCTCCCCTTCTCTCTGTCTCTCTGTCTCTCTCTGTGTCAAAAACAATTAAAAATACAGCGATGCCTTGGAATTCAAACTTAATCCGTCCCAGAACCCTGTTCGAGTTCCAAAACATTTGAGTTCCAAGACAAGTTTTCCCCTTTTAAATAATAGAAACAGGATTAATCTGTTCCTGGGTGCCGCAAACTCAAAATTTCCAAATGATTTTAACTGTAAATACACAATTTAAAGTAAAATATTAGTTTTACTAATTTTAAGGTAAAATATTAACCAGTAATAATAATATGTAAATAAAAATAAAATAATGATGATGACATATGTGGATGCTTTAAGAGATGGAAGAGGAAGAAGAGTCATCTTCCACAATAACTTCAGGTGTCTGTAGTCTTTG
Organism: Craseonycteris thonglongyai; assembly: GCA_004027555.1. NCBI lineage: Eukaryota > Metazoa > Chordata > Mammalia > Chiroptera > Craseonycteridae > Craseonycteris > Craseonycteris thonglongyai. The sequence continues at coordinate 15,960 of PVKE010017113.1, forward strand.
TCTTTTCATGCCCTTTGCTATGGGACCACTTGTAGAGGGCTTGGGGTCACTGGTTGTGTTTGCTTTTGAGAACCAACGTTCCAAAGTGATCTGATATTGGTGACCCTTTTGCATTTTTCTAAAATGTTCAATGATGTTATCATCAAACAATGTAACACACCTGTCAACTAGGGCTTTAAGGGGGTGCCACTTCTCAATGGTTGCCCGAGTTTCTGACCACATGCTAAGAAGGTCCTTGATTTCACCAGAGGGAATGGTCCCAGGGTCTCTATCTTCCTCCCCAGAAGAAATTGCTTCTGAGATTTCTCTCTGCTGCTGCTGGTTGAGGTGCTGAAGCTCTTCCGTTGTCAGCTCAGTCCTGTGATCGTTCACTAACTTGTTCACCTCCTCTTTGCTGATTTCCAAACCCATAGACTGGCCCAGAGATACGATGTCAGGAAGAACAGATGGTTCTTCAAAACCTTCTATGCCCCTTGCAGCAACACATTCAGGCCAGAGATTTTTCCAGGCACAGTTCATTGTCTCAAAGATATGTCCCTCCATGCTTTCTTGATTATTCCTAGGCAATGGAGGATATTGTATTGTAGTGATTGATCCTTCCAGAACTCTTGGAGGGTTGGTTGTGTTTCACCTGTAATTTTAAAACATCTTTGGAACTTAGCCTTGGTGTACAATTTTTTGAAGTTCGAGATCACCTGCTGGTCCATGGGCTGGACAAGAGCAGTGGTATTGGAGGGCAAATATTTTATCTTGATGAAGCTATATTCCTCCACCAAATCTTCTTCTGAGCCTGGAGGATGTGCAGGGGCATCGTCCAGAACAAGAAGAGCCTTCATTGGAAGACTTTTCTTCTGCGGATAGTCCTTCCCTGCTGGAGCAAATGCTTCGTGTATCCATTCAGTGAAGAATTGCCTGGTAACCCATGCTGTGACATTGGATCTCCACATAACACTTAGTTTGCTCCTAATGATGTTGTTCTTAAAACCTCATGGATTTTCTGAGTGGTACACTAGGAGAGGCTTGATTCTGCAGTCCCTACTAGCACTTCCACACAGCAAGAGAGTCAGATGGTCTTTCATTGTCTTGTGACCCGGTGTAGATCTTTCTTCTTTTGTGATGTATGTCCACCTGGGCATCTTTTCCCAAAAGAATCCAGTTTCATCACAATTAAAAACTTGGTTTGAAACATACCCTTCACTTATCATGAATTTCTTGAACTCTTTCACAAACTTTTCTGCTGCTTCTGAGTTGGAACTTGTAGCCTCTCCGTGCATGACAACACTATAAATCCCAGTCCTTTTTTCAAAAAGTTTTCAAGCTACCCCCTACTGGCTTTAGAGTCCACTTCTGATCACTAGTACCAGGCATGCTATTCTCTAGATCATTGTATAGAACCTTGGCTTTTTCACAAATAATTGTTTCAGTTATCATACCACCAGCAAGCTGTATTTCATTAATCCAAATTAAGAGTTTTTTCATTTCTTCCATACTTTTCATACTTCTAGGGCTTAGTTTTGTAACTCCTTTCACCACATCAGCTGTTTTGATAGCTTCTTTATTTTTAAAAATCATAGAAACAGATTTTTGTATTCCAAACATAACGAGATCAGTCACATGTGTACCTCTTTCATGCTTAGCGATAAGATCTTTCTTACTTTTAACTGTAGCTCTAACAACTTTCTTCTTACTCTTATTGTTCTTATTGCACTTTTTAGGTCTCATGGTGAATTACTACTTTTGGTTATATAAAAAAATGCAAAATTGGCATACAATTAGCAACAAAAATCACTCAAGATACAGCTATGGACAACGACTTAAGTAACAGAGCATAGGGGTGGTCGGAAACATATGCATAAACCAAAGAGTATAAGAGAAATAACTATAGGAACGGCCTGGTTGTACATTATGACGGGGTAGGAGTTGCTGCCTCTACCATCTGCGTTAGACCAATTCCCCTGCACCGCTCTTGAAGTATACCTCACACGAACAACCAGTGGGTGTTCAGATAAAGCTACGGGCCATACAGTTGATACGTCCCATGCAAACCACATGCTGGCATTCAGATTCCAAAGCAGTGTTTGGATTCTGAGGCAAAATTTGCCTCATTTGTTTGTTCAGATTCCAAGTTGTTTGAGTTTTGGGGTGTTTTGATTCCAAGGTATCACTTAAATCTTTAAAAAAACAATTGAGGGGAAGCCGGGATGGCTCAGTGGGTTAAGCGCTCACTTTGCAGCGCTGGGGACCAAGGGTCGAATCCTGGCCCTGGCCCATGGGGACCCATGTGCTGAACTGGGGAGTTCCCCCAGTTCAGTTCTCTCTGTGTCTCTGTCTTTCTCTCTCTCTCTCTCTCTCTCTGTCAAAAACAAAACAAAACAAAAATTAAAAAACCATTGGGTGGGGCCGAGGAGGAGTTAATCAAGGTAGAACACACTGAACACATGACCTGGTACACAGAGGGCTGGCGTAGGCGTGTCTAGTGTATTGTTACCCAATAGGTTTGTCCTTTTTTCAATCTATTTCAGGTTATAGGCTCTGGTGCCTGTATGACATGACAACACTGCACATTCTTGAACTTTTCTGCTTCACTATCAATGTTTTGCAGTAATTTTTAAGCTAAAAATAGTTTTGATCAGTCCACATTTAAAAAAGTTAATGCCGAGTTTGGAAACCTTTCAGTATATTGAGTGAGGGTGCTTAATGGAGCGCCTGGTGCACGTCAGGCCCAGAGCTAAGAACACATGGTATCAGGAAAGCAGGAAGTATTTCAGGCCTAATGGAAGACCAGTGAGAGTAAAAGCGGGCCTGTGGAGGAGAATTACCCAGCACCATCCTGAGGCCGACCAGGACGTGGCTTTATGTTGGTTCTCGCCACAACTCCAAAAGGTAGTAAATGCCATGTCCATTTTGTAGGTGAGAAAACAAGGGCTTAAAGAAGTCAAGTGCTGTGCCCAGTGCCACGTGGCTAGCAGGTGTCAAAGACAGCATTCAAATACACGTTAGCATTAGTTCTATGTGCCTATTAGCCGCTGGACCGCCTGCCTGTGTCAGTCAGCTCGGGCTGCTATACAATTCCACCACAGACATTTATTTCTCACTGTTCTCAAGGCTGAAAGTCCAAGATCGAGGTGTGGGGACTCTTTGGTTCCTGGTGAGAGTTCTCAGTTTGGTTTACCTTCTTCTTGTCTCCTCGCATAGAGCAGAGGGGTCTTATGTCTTTTCTAATAAGGGCGCTAATCCCATTTATGAGGGTGCACTCTCGTGATTTCATCACTTCCTGAAGGCCCTAGCTCCAAATACTGTCACACTGAGAAGTAGGGCTTCCATGTACAAATTGGGGGGAGGGGCACAAACATTCATTGCACAGCAGTGCTCTTCACATCTATGAATCTCTGACTTATTTATAGCTGTTGTTGAGACTAAACTAGCGATTCGCTTAGAAATCTCTTCGCCAGGCTCTGAAGGTACAGCAGTGAGAAAAAAAAAATCAGTCACCAGGGTCTTTCCTCATTTCATTAGCTGTTCAGTCAACGAGCAGATGTTTTTGGAGAACCGTGGCAGAGAGCGGACCAGTCTAGTGACCCGAATGACCAACCATCCTGGTGCACTTGGGACGGAGGGTTTCTCCAGGGGAACTTTCATCGTGAAAATTGAAAAGGTCCAGAGTAAACAGGGACTCATGCTAACTGGCGATTGGACTTCAGAGTTCCTGTTCTGTGACAGGGAAGTAGATCAGAGTTAGTGCTTATTCACTAGATTTCTCTCTGAGCACTTGGGCATCCTGGGACGGCTGGAAAAGCAGAAACTTCCAGACTGTTCAATTGCCCAGGTCTGGACCTCACAGGCAGTGGTGCCAAGGGGGCTGGCTTCATACTACACTTCTGGGGCCTGCACATGCGCAGGTGTGCTGAGTTCCGGGGTTGGCAGCCAGTGCTATTACTTGGCCAGTGAAGTTCCGGGCAAAGGGGTGTGTGCCAAACCCACTCCAATGCTGTTGGACAGAACTAGTTGCATAGGCTGCGGAAGGTGCTGGAGCTAGAGTGCTCGGATTAAAGACTGCTTCACCCCTTTCTCACCATAACTATGGGCGAATTACTTAGCTCTCCTAAAACCTGAAAGACGAGAACAGTCGTGGCACAGCAATCATACCCATGAATAGTGTAGAGCACGGGGTCTGACACTCAGGAAAGGAACAATGCTGGCATATTAGAATGTCTCCTGACACTTGAAAAGTGCCTGGGTTACAGCAGAACAAGAACTGACATAGATGGAGAAACACAAACCTGTCTTTCTCGAAGCCCTGTCCTGAACAGGAGTGATGCACTGGCAAGGGTCCTGCATCCTTAGCTCCTTCTCCCACCAGCAGGGAAGCCGCGCCCATGTTGCCTCAGGGCTTGTGGCTTGTTTGGGCCTGTAGGACATCAGCCAATGTAGAGAATGCAGAACCTTGGTAAATTCATGCCCAGAGGCTGCCCTGAAGCAGTCACAGAGCAAATCCCAGCGCCGGCCACCTGGGAGAGAGGCCCAGCTGTCCCGCTGACACAGCCCTCTGCTCAGTGTGCTTGAGGTCTGTGAGAACTCAGGTGAGGCCAGTGAGACACCTGGAAAATGCCCAAGTGGCGAGTAATCATAGATTACCCTGAGCAACTCTTTTTTTTGTGTGTGGAGAAATATTGGCTGTTTTATTGATGAATGGGTCACCCAGGAGAACTGGAAACTAATGCTCAAAAGCCTGAACTCCCTGATGGTGAGGAGGTTACATAATATGACATGGGGCAAAATCACAAGACACCATGGGTTAGGGGCTCTGGGTTCTGCTGGAGTTGATTGGTGGGGGGTGAGGTAAGGGCAATGAAAAACTTCGGCAGGTCTTGAGGACAGGTCTAAGCTCTTTTCCAAACTCTCTCTGTCTGGTCTTATGGGAAAGTAGCCAGGGTGTTGTCGCACCTTAGAGCGCAGGAGCTGAAACATAACTTAGGTCAAGGTGTCTTCTTTAGCCTGTCAGAGGTTCAGACCTTGTGACCATTAGTCAGGTCTGGGCTACTGTCTTCTGCTGCTGGAGCCACTCAATTTTAACATGGGTTGTTATATTACTACTCTGTGCCAGGCATTTTAATTCTCATAAAAGCTCAGGAAAATGTATACGTTGGCCTGGTTTTATAGATCAGGAAGTAGTCTCACAAGAATAAGCATTTTGTCTCAGATGTCACAGCTAGTCAGTGGCTCTCATCGCAGGGCTGCCTGACGCTGAACCAGGTTTTATTTTTTCTCCCATTCTTCAGAACATTATGATGTTTTTACTTAAAAGAACTCTCCTGTAGGTCAATAACCCCCCCCTTTTTTTTTTCATCTTGGTGAATGTAATCATTATTTTTTTCCTGAGGATATAAAAGCAATATGATTTCCTTAGTAGTCATCCTGTTTAGGATAGGGAGAAGCAAGTATTTTCCCAGAAAAATCAACAGGACATTTAAAACAATCACTGTTGAATGGACATGGGGTGACTTTATAAGAACCCGTGGAGTGGGCCCTCCTATGGGGTAGGAAACCTGTCCCTGAAGATGGACACTCTGCGTGTGCTGGCTTTGCATTAGCCAGGGGCCAGTAGGCTTTTCTGTCAAAGGCCAGATTGTAAATAATTTAGGCAAGATGATAAATATGTTAGGCTTTGAGGATCATACGGTTTCTTTCATCACTACTTAACTATGACCTTGTAGTGAAAACAGCTATAGATAATATAGGAATGAATGCATATAGCTGTATTCCAATAAAACTTTATTTACAAAAACAATCGGTGGGCCAGATTTGACTTCTAGCTATAATTTGCGGAATATGGCTCTAAAGAATTTGAAATGGCAGATATGGCTTTGACCTTGAAGAAGTTACCATCTACTCCCCCCAACATAAGGGGAGTTTGCTATTATTTCAGCCCTTACTCTCTCTCTTACCATCATTTCCCCCTGTTTTTCTTCTCGCCTTCCCTACTCCTCCTTGGAATACCTGATTGCTTCTCCAGTGTGTTGACTCCATGTGAACTAAGCTGCTGTGTGACTGTGATCAAATCTATTGTCATGTGTTCCAGAAAATAAGGCAAAATCCATCCTTCTTCCCATCACCAAGAATAATCTCTCAAAAAAACCCCCCAAAAAACAAACAAACAAAACACCCCCAAAAAACCCCAGTTGCCTTATATTTAACTCTTTAACATTTTTTTTTCCTACCTCATGCTCTCTCAATCACGGTTCCCCCACCCACCCCAACAAAGTAGAGTTTGAGGAAGACTTTATAGGCTGAAATTACTTCAGTGAGTTCTGGCATTAAATGCTTACAGAGGTAAGCTGAAGAATTTCGGTTACTTCATGAACTTAAGAACTTTCAAATCATATTTCATAACCTCTCAGATAAATGCACTCCAATGGGATAGATGAAATAAACAACTATTCAACTACTCTGATATTTTTGTGGGTTGAGATAATGGATAAAAAATGTATTGCAAACAAATTAGATGTAAATAGAGATGATGTTCACAGTCAGACTGATTTAGATGATTCAAAAGTGGCTTGTTTAATGGTGGCAAAGACTTTAATGAAGAGTTTGAGTCTTTAAAAAAAATAAAATGTGAAGTTGAAAAAGTAGTCTCTCTAAATTAATATATCATTTTTCTGTAAGAAGTTTGTCATATCAAGAATTCTGATACTTATACTATTCTTATGGTTGTTATAAGAATTAAATCAGAGAGTGTTTGCATGTGTGTGTGAGAGAGAGAGGAAGAGAGAGAGATTATTTTAATATATACAGAAAGGAAGTAGAGAGGAGGAGGAGGGAAGTGAAGGAAAGTTCTAAGTTTCGTATTTCCAACTTGAAAACCATTGTGGGAAGTATCAGTGTCCTTCAAAGGAAAAATAACACAAACTTGAAAGGAGGCAGGATATGAAAAGGAGAGGGTGTAAGGGGCTGCTGAGTGGAGAAGGAAGCTCGCCATATGCACTGCCCTCAGGGAAGCGTAGATAAACAAAGCGAGAGCAGGCTTGCTTCTGGAAGCCAGAGAAGGACCCAGCCCCGAGCCCTGAGCCAGGGCAAGGCCGCTGGGGAAGAGGAATACAGAGACCCCTTCTGAGGCGCTGAGGAACTCAGGCAACTTTCCACAGCCACATGTGGAAAGAAAGATAAGCCATGAAAGCACGGTCTAGTAGAATCCACAAAGATCACTAGTTTTAAGGCGGCTTGAGGGAGGAACATAAATAAACACATTAAGGATTTGCACTTGTAAAAGAAGGAGGCTTGAGAATTAGCTGGAAATACTGGGTGACAGGAAGACTGATATTAACACTGTTAGGCAGGTGCTCTAGGAGAACATTTACAAATAAAGCTAACTTTAAAAATATCTTGTGTGAAGAATTTTTACAAAATTTTAACAAGAAGCAAAAGAGAAAATCATACCTAAACTCAAACTGTAAGACAATGACATCGGGCATGAAGAGTTAGAGGCATTTTAAATTAGCTTAGCTTATGTTGAAAAATAATCCACGCTATTTTATGTTACCTGTTAATATGTTCATATGACCAGTTAAAGTACAGGTGACGAAGGCAAGTGTTAAATGTAGAAGCGCTATAACGCAGTAAGAGGATGATGAGATTTGTGTATATTTCAAAGAATGCTGACATGTTTCAATGAAATTGTATAACATCTTGGAGAAAAAAATAAGTGTCAATGTAATAAAATAAGTGGATGACAATCTCTCCAAGCTTTCCTAAATGCAATGTAATTTTATGATTTCAAAATCTTGGTATTACTGTGTATAAAAATAATTGGACTCCAGGCACAAATATCAAGAGGCTAAAACTTGTCACAAGGGTGAGTTAACATTGGAAGAAAAAAAATTCAGCTTTTTCTGTGCTTACCTACTGATATTTAAAATTTTTAAATCTCAAAGTTGCACTGACATTTCATTTTTGAAGCAGCAGAGGTGAATTAAGCCTAACACTGCCGAGTATAATACGCTCCTCCTCACCTGTGTAAGTTTCAAAAGGAAAGAAAGGAAGAAAGGAAGGGAGAAAGGAAGGAAGGAAGGAAATAAGGGTGAGAGAAAAATCTTTCTACGGGGTTTGTCTTTTTATGCTAAAGCCTCTGAGTGAACATTATATAAACATCATCTATTTTTGCAGGTGAACAACAGCATGCACAAAACGGCCCTGGAGACTTCTTTCCTTCTCATTAAAGGTCTCATTCCAGTGAAGTCCGTAGTATGCGTTTGCTTCAGGGCTGGTAAGGAGAGCACTTTCCTGCCTTCTAGAGACATTGCTAGGCTGCTACTCCTGGCATACAATGTGTTGCGATTTTAATTAGAGGATTTGAATGCTGGCAGGACAGTATTGTTAGAAGGGATGGCTGATTAATTGCTTACTTTTTTTGTCACAGCTATAAATGGGATGTGGTGAGGGTATATGTTAGAATCCGAAAAGTTTCCCCTCAAGAGGACTAGCAAATGGACTTGGGAGCAGTCAGTAAGTTATTTCACTTGGAGTGTGAGATAGCACAAAAGCTACAAGTGCACGGGTCATTCAAGGATCCCACCTTAACAGGCTAGGGGTTAAAAATGTGTCCTACCAATGGATGGCCTGTCTTTCTGGGTGATGCCTCCACCCCAAGGTGCAGGGAGGATTCAGCAGGTAAAGAACTCTGCTCTCCGCCAGCCAAATTAATAAACGTGCAAATTAAAAAGGATGTCAGAGCACTAAAGAAACATCTGCTAACCAAAGTAAAAAAGTAATGATGATGATGATAAATAGGGAGAGAGAAAAGGGATTTCTGCTTCAGGTAAATTTCCACCCAGCTGCACCGGCTGTAAGGAGCAATCAGAGTCCCCACGAGGAGCCCTCAGCAGCGAGGCGTTTAGAACCTTGTCAGTCGTTGAGCATCCAGGTGATAGACTTTTAGACTGTTGACACCGGACACCGGCAACTATCCTGACTCATTCTAATTCAGGGTTTCTCAAATGCAGCATTCTGGACATCTTGGGCCGAATACCTGTTAGAGGAGCTGTTGTGTGCATTGGAGAATGTTCAGCATTGTCTCTGGTCTGCACCCACTAAGACACTGTCTGCTCTTCTCCTCCCCAGTCCTTAGAATAGGGTGACCAGATGTCCCGCTTTTGGCGGGACAGTCCCAATTTTTTAACAATTTGTCCCGTGTCCCGCAGCGTTTTAAAAAAGTCCCGATTTTTGGAAAGAATGCATGACAAGCTAGGGAACGGCGGGAGATAGACCAAATTTTAAATCAAGAACCCCCCCCCCCCCCCCCCCCCCCCAGTCAATGGTGTCCCGCTTTACCAATGTTAAAATCTGGTCACCTTACCTTAGAAGCAAAAATGTCTCTAGCCATTGCCAAATGTCCCACGGGAAGAAAAACTGACCTTGGTTGAGGACCACTGCCTCTGTTCAACCTGCTGAAACATAGTACCCTCCATTGGAACATGCACAGATGACAAATATTTACAGTAGCACAGTGATAGAGATTGCTCATTAAGGGTTTACTTACAACATTTCAGCATGGTAAAAAGCAGGGTCAAATCACATCTAATGGCCACATGTTACATAGAATAGTTGAAACGGATAAACACTCAGGAAATTGAAAATATTTATGTGTCACATATAATAGTTGCAATTGATAAGCCCTCTTAGGAAATGCAAAATATTCACCTTTTAGAAATCTGGGCTCCTATACATACTCAGGCACACAGTTATTTATTTGCAGTGTGTTCTCTTTGCTCCCTTCTGCAGGGAATTTAGAACAGGAGTGATGTCTTCTTTGGCAATACAACGAACGGTGTAGGTTTTCATGAGGCAATTCATCAGTGACTCTTTCCATGACTTAAAATGATAAAAATAATCTCATCACTAAACACTTATAGCATTCTAAGATATTTTCTGTGAAGTTCCTATTTAGAAACAACATAGTAATTACTAATTGTTATTATGTCCCGAATCTCTACAACCAGCTGTCTGTGCTTTCTGTTGTTCATGAAGCAGGCGAAGTCAATACTAATTTTTGGAATTTATATGAGTCACCTGGGAAAATTTGGTGCTGATTATTCACCAGAAAAGTTTGCTTTACCTCTGTCTTCAGTTTTAGCAAATGAATTTTTCTATAGCACATTGTGCATAATGGCGCAACTTATAATTGATACCTAATTATATGATTGGCACTTAGAAAACTAGAGGAGGGCCAAATGAAGTGCAGTGATACATAAATGTTTGAGATGTTACACTGATTATATCTCCATTGCCAAAGTAAGGTCTTGGCTACTATTTCTGTAAATAAGGGCTAAGTCTATAACTTTTAAAAGTATATTATACGAACACTAAAGGAATCTCTTCTTTTTATATAGTTTTCTAACCATTTTCAGTTTATTAACTGTTAATCATAGTGTGAAATATTGATATATGAAAGACCACGATAAATAGATATATGTTCATACTGACACACACACACACACGCACTCGTATATACACACACACAGAATCATGATGTCTTCACTAGAAATCACATTTTAAAAGTTTCAGATGAGACCTTAAAACTAATCAGAACTTCTCTCAAATCAAAGACTTCCTTTTGTAAACACAGCCCACGCTTCCTCAATATCAAACAGTTGGAAAAACATTATATTACCCTCGTGATAAAATATACTTTGCATATGATATACTTAATTTAAAGTTGAATGTGACTCATTTTGTAACATTTTTTTCTCCTACTCAGTGTGAGGGTGTGTTTCTCAGTACTTTGTCACTTAACTGAGACACCTCAAAGTTTATTTTATAATCCAACAGGAAAAGCAGCCAATGAGAGACTTATCAAGGTCCTTATCTTTATTTGCAGGCTAACACCTCACTTCAAACCAATTCAATAGTTTCAGAAATTGGCACAGGATCTGAATAAGCAGCCACACTTCTGTATTTGTTCAAGTGCAATCTTTAAAATTCATGAAGCCTTAACAGAAACTGGACAGTTTCTCTACCTTGAATCACAGGGCAGTGAAGGGCACCAATGTGCTTACTCGTAAGCTTCAGAGTGCCGTTTGTATAGTATGGGGATACTAAAACCACACTCAGTTTCTTTCAATGTACTGCATAGCTACATTGAATGTTTATCCATGTGTATAAATGTACATCCAGCTACAAGATCACAAAAATTTGGGAGAAATTACAATTCAAAGTGATTGCTATGGGAATCAAAGACAGAACTTAAAAGTACCTTGGAAAATCGCCTAGAAAAACCTCTTCCTATTTCAAAAGGAAGCTCTCCTCTTTCTGGAGAGATTCTCTGGAGCGGAAGACCCACTGGCCTCTTGCCTAAGTTTGTAACACTGGATGATTTTCTATAGTGGTGACCTATGAGCTTTCCTCTGCCATCCATGCCCTTGTAAAGAGGCAGAGGAATAGCAGGTCTTGCGTGATGACTGAAGAGAGTTATTTATTCTAAAATAACTATACAGTCAAAAAGCGCCTGCACTGAATGGCTATGAGCCATTACTGGCCAACTAGAGAACCAAGCTATGCAGGGAGCTGAGCAACAGCTCTATAGATGTGAAGCAGTGACCATGTACGGTAACCTTTCATCACGCCAACTGGCCTAGAAAACCACTTTTTGTCCATTGTAATTAAATAATGCGAGGTTGAAAAAAAGATACCGGTACTCTGTTCAATAAATGGATCCCAGGTTAGATAAACGCATTAGGAGAGCTGAGGTCCATATGAACCCCGAAGTTTAATTTAATCAACTGGACATCCTCCTGCAAGGAAAAGGTAATACCCACACTGCTGTCTGAACAGGTAGCACATATTTCACAGCTAAGCAACAAAAGGGGCTGAAGGAGGGCAGGTTAGAGAACAGGCAGCACTGACGTAAGTGGCGGGAGCGTGGACATGATGAGCCTGGAGGACGATGATGGATATATTATGGCATCTCAAAAACGCCACCTTAGTGGAGCTGTGTGTTCGCACGTTTCATATGGACAGTCAGTTGGACAGGCTGGACCTGGGTCTGAAAACCTCTGAGTTCCAATCAGATTTTGAGCCAGTTCTTTCATCAGTGCACTGGACCATGTGAGACCAATGGTACCTTCCTGCCCCCGTCCCTCCCTTCCTTGTACTAAGTGTATGGGAATTAGGATGGACACACGATCATTTAAAGCACGCCTGCTTCCTATACGATTCTAGCTGTAGAAAAGGACCCACCAGCCAAAAACCTCTAAGTGAAAATCAGGATTGCAGTGGTGAACAACTACCTCATTTTTAAAATTCATAGACAGAAATATATTATAACCCCTGTGCACTGTGTTTGGGTAATGTTGATTTATTAGGATGGTAGAATCCCACTAATTAGTGTTAATGATGGGGGAACCCATTGTGGATTATGGAATTCTGTAAATTAGTGAATACATGAATAAACAATAAAAATCAGGAGTCCTGCACTGTAAAATGCCTTTTTGGCTTATTTTGATGGGAAGGTATTTAATGTTGATTATTTATGATAATTCTTCAGCATACATTGCTAATGTTAGATTCTGTTTAAAGGCACATTTGTGAGGATTAATGGGATAATGCTTCCAAAGCAGTTTGGTAAAAGGAGGAACACAAGTGTAAATGTGATGATGATGGCACAATGAATTTGTAGAGCGAGAGAAAGGAAACTTTTAAATTCTAGATGAAAAGTGTGGAAGGCAGCTGCGGATTTTGGGAGGATGATGAGCATTGTGAGCTTCTGCTTCAGAATGAAGAACACTTCAATGTGAAACGGCTACAAAAACGGATATTAGCCTGTGTTTGTCATTGAGGTATCCAGGTGACCCAATGTGTTACGTTAGCTACTGTGAATGATCTGGTTTTTCAAGTGGTGTCGTTTAGTGATAATAAATGTACTTAATACATAATAGACACAAGGTTCACAAATAAAATGGTGTAGGAACTTTATGTAAAATTTTCTTCCTAGGAGAAATGTTTCTCTACTCCTGGATTTGTATAGTTGACATTGAATTATGGAAACTATCTAGGGGATTGAGGGCAGTGTCCGGAGTTGGGTAATATGAGGTGTTAGTCCTGGGACTGAGTGATCATGCAATCTGAAGGAATCATGCTTTAGTGTCTGTGACTTAGGTACTAATACAATATCTGTGAATAAATACCAAGGCTGCGGAAGAGTTATTCTGCTAATTAAAGAGGTAAAGGCATGCAATTAAGAGTAAAATTTCAGGCTAAATCAGCCTTGAAATAGGTTTTAAAAGCATATGGTGCTAGGTTATAAAATTTGCATCTCACTAAGTCAACACCAACAGATGATGAGAACACAACTACTAAACAAGGCTATGGCCAGCTCTGTTTGCTCCCCAGGCTCTTTCATCAGCACCTTTTAAATTGTAGTAACTTATTGCCAGTTGGTGGTGAAATCACTGTTTATTAAAGCAGGTAAAACTAAGCTGGTCCAAGCACATTTCAGGGACTCCGTGAGCTTTGACAGGAAAATGATATCATCTGCCTTGGCTTACTGTTAGTCCATAAGTTGGCATTTTTCAAATTTAACTGATAACAGCAGAGAAGGAAACAGCAAGAGAAAAGTCCCCCAAAATCATCACAGTTGCACATTACCAAAGGGCTGAGCTTCAAGGTTGAGAGTCAGGACCCAGGGACTCTGGTAATTGTTCTCTCTTCTGCCTGTTGCTCTTTGAGTCTTGAGAATATATAATGCTTTCCACAAATCACAATGTGCAAGTTAGCATATGCAAATAGACTCAGGAACATTTGTTTTTAAATTGCTAATTTGTGCTTGAAAATAGAGGTTAGATACCTGTAGGTTTGATCCGGTCCTGGTGAAAATACAAAATCCTTTTTTGGTTTTGTGTCTCACACTTTCAAGTGGTTCTACTTACACAGAATTCCAAAAAAATAGGCTGTGAAGGGCCTTGGGTTTCCCACATTCTAAGACTTCCTGCTGCTTAGCCTGTATACCCCTCTGATCCAGGAAAGAGAGGGTTGGTTTACTTCAGAGTCTACTTTGACTCTTAAATGAACAGTTCCTTTGATGATGCTTATAACCCTATTCTAACTCATTTTTAATGAGGGTAGTAGTTTGCCAAAACTTTTGCCTCTTTGATCTATAAAAAATATCACTAAACATGTCAGATAGAAAATGGAGCCAATACAACACAGAATGTTACATTCATAGATATAACCTGGAAATTACACTTGGGCTTCATTTCCTTTCTAAACATACATGCAAATACAAAATACCAACCACTTTACAAATAAACCAGAAGATATTCCACAAAATACCACAAAAACTCTTACACATGTTTTAACTGTCTTATCATAAATCACAGTGTTCAGTTAGCAAAAGATTATGACTTAAGAATTAATGGATTTTCAATTCTAATTGGTCATTAGGAAAAAAATGTAAATATTAGATATCTTCAATTATATTTTTAAAGATTTATTGTGTTTTTTTGACAGAGACAGAGAGACAAAGACAGAGAGAGACAAAGAGACGGGGGAGAGCCCAGAGCAGTCTCCATAGTTGTGTCATCAGTTTTCTTTTATTATTATTATTATTATTATTTTTATTGTTAAATTTAATGGGGTGATATTGGTTGGTAACAATTAGATAGTTTCCAAATGTACAAGTCCACATCACATCACCCATGCATCACATTATGTGCCCACCACCCAGAATCAGCTCCCCCTCTACCACCATATATCTGGTGCCCACTCCCACCTCCCCCCACAACTTTCCCTCCCCCCTCCTCCCTCCTCTCCAGGTAACCACCAAACTATTGAGTGTGTCCATAATGCTGGAGCCCTCTCCCACCTCCTCTCCCTCTCTCCCTCCCCCTTCCTCCCCTTCCCTCAGGCAAACACCAAGCTATTGAGTGTGTCCATAGGTCTCTGTGTCTTTGTAACTTTCAGTTTTATATTCCACCTATAAGTGAGGTCATATTTTTCCAGATTCTTTCAGTCTGACTTATTTCGCTTAATAAGATGTTCTCTAGGTCCATCCATGTTGCCACAAATGACTGTATTTCATCATTTCTTATCGCTGAGTAGTATTCCATTGTGTAAATGTACCACATCTTCTTTATCCAGTCATCTATCGAAGGGCATTTTGGTTGTTTCCATGTTCTGGCCACTGTGAACAGTGCTGCGATGAACATGC
>PVKE010017114.1:0-31165 GCA_004027555.1 Craseonycteris thonglongyai
CAGGATTTTGTTTTTTAAGGTTAAATAATGTTCCATTGAATGTATATAACACATTTTCTTTATCCATTCATTCATCAATGGATATTTAGGTATTTTTCACATCTTGACTATTGTGAATAATGCTGCAATGAATGTGGGAATAAAGCTGTAATCTACCTCTGAGATCCTCATTTTAATTCTTGTAAATAAATACCTGCACTGGAATTATGGAATCACATGGTATAGTTCTATTTTAATTAGAAACTCTATGCTGTTTTCTATAGTGATTGTACAATTTTTAAAATATTCACATCAGCAGAGTACAAGAATCCAAATTTGTCTACATCCTTGTCAACACTTATTAGGTGTGAGGTGATGCCTCACTTTGGCTTTGGTTTACATCTCCTTGATGAGTGATGTTGACTATCTTTTCATATATCTTTATAGGCTACACAAACTTTGATATAGCAGGTAGGTATCTGTAAGAATTAAAAATATTGGTTTAAATACTAGCCTTGGGGAAGCCGGGATGGCGCAGTGGGTTAAGCGCTCACTTTGCAGCACCGGGGACCCGGGATTGAGTCCCGGCCCCGGCCCGTGAGGACCCATGTGCTGAACTGGGAGCTCCCCCAGTTCAGTTCTCTCTTTGTCTCTCTGTCTCTCTGTCTCTCTCTGTCAAAAATGGTAGAAAAAAAAAAGAATCTTTAAATACTAGCCTTGAAAAACTGGAAGATGATGCAACTATTTTTTTATGAACTTGAATTTTAAGAGCTATATTATAGAACCTAAAAACACCTGGAGAAATTTATCACTAAGATCAGATTCATAGGACTGAGAAGACTCTGGACTTAAAGAATCCTTTCTAGTTTTATTTTCTTGAGTGGTGTGAAAGTTTTAATTGTCTGTTCAAGAAGTATATGTTATGTGCCAGGAAATGTATGAGACATTGAGAAGCTAGGAATAAATGAGATCTTCCCTTCTCCTCTGTTCTCCTTCTCACCACCCCTGCCTGTGCCCTCGTGGGGCTTATAGAAGCAGAGAATGCATAGAATCAGGTTTCTGAAGTTTAATGTCATTAAAACAGGTTCTCAGAACTAGTTTATTCTACCATATTTGCGTCTGAGTTTTGTTTTTTTTTAAAGATTTATTTTTATTGTTTGAGAGAGAGAGAGAGAGAGAGAGAGAGAGAGAGAGAGAGAGAGAGAGATACAGAGACAGAGAGAAGGGAGAGGGCCCAGAACAGTTTCCATAGTTGTATATCATTGGTTTTTCCATGTAGTTTTATTCCACAGGTGGGCGCGGGGCTGCACAGGGCAGGAACTGGGCCAGGGTCTGACCCCGGTGAGAACCGAACTGGGGCACTCCCCAGTTCAGCATATGGGTCCGCACGGTCCGGGGCCAGGATTCGATCCTTGGTCCCCAGAGCTGCAAAGTGAGTGCTTAACCCACTGAGTCATCCTGGCTTCCTGAGTCTGAGTTTTTTAAGGTAGTTGAAGTTTTATAAGGGTATTAATAATTTTCAATATGGAAGACATTTCAGAATATATCAGGTGATAGAAAAGTATGACTTCCCAGGAAGGATGATGTAAAAACAATGCCATTAACAAACCAGTGATACAGAGAATCAAGCCATAGTTCTCAGCTTTTAAGCAGCTTCTATTACAATAAGGAAGTTAAGACCAAGAGAAATTTTAGGGGAAAATTGAATTCACATGGTCTATAATTATGTAATTAGTGTACATTATAAATTGTTACATGATTAGGATGATTTAAGAGCTGTAAATATTCATGGGGTGTGTTATTTTGTTGTGGATGGTTTACATGATTATTTTCTCCTCAACTGTAAGGTCTTTAGAAGAAGGCTCTCAAAACAGCATAAAATAAATATTAAATTTTTTGCTTTATACTTTTTACACATTAAAACTGCGGGAAGATCACAAAGGTTATGATGTACAAAAATTTCAAGGAAGCATAATTCTACATCTTGAGATCAACATCAAATACCTTCAATTACGCAAAAACTATTCTGGCCCTTCTAAATAAACTTTGTTTAGAAAAGAATTAGAATCTGGATATATTTTGGATGATGGGTAAAAATGATTCTAACAAATTGGTATGTGATTATATCGTAATTAAAAGAAGCCCAAATTACCTCTTAAATCATTTCAATTTTGTGTTTATTACATTCATATTAAACAGAGAAGTTTGTGGCACTCATTGATTCATTAGACAGGATTCCAGTCATTCAAGCAGGTAAAAGTACATTGCAGAATTAGGGTTATTAACAGTACCAGCTACTATATCACTAGATAAGTTATATGACTTCATTTCAGCAGTTGTTTTAATCACCACAATCAAATTCAGAACCTCCAATTAGACATCATCCTATGTTTTCAGACTGGTTTCTTTTTGCTATTTTATGTGATTTAAGGCAAAGTAACTAGTTTCAAATTTTTACACGAAATAGAAAAAATTTTCAATGAATATGATACCTCTGTAACCTGTTTGCCTGTCCATTCTTCTCTCTTCATTTAAAAAATATGTCAGGGATATTATGCTAAGTGAAATAAGTTAGGCAGAGAACGCTAAATACTGCATGATCTCATTTATATGTGGAATCTAAAAAAAAAATGGTTTTGAAAAAACCAAACTCAAAGAGAACAGATTGGTGATTGTCAGAGGTGGGATAGACAGTGAAAGGTGAACATGGGAGAAATGGGTGAAGGTAGTCAAAAGGTACAAACTTTTAGTGACAAAGCAAGTGCTGGGATTAATGTGTGGCATGGTGGTTTTAGTTAAAAATATTGTGTTGTGTATTTAAAGGTGCTAAGCGAGATATTAAATATTCTCATCATAAGAAAAAATGGCAACTGTGTGGTTATGAATGTTAACTCAACTTACTGTGGTGGCCATTTAGCAATATACTACACATTTCAAATCATTATGCTATGTAATCTTATGTCCATACTCAGTAAAAGAGGAAGAAGGAAAAAATACCAGAAAGAAGCGGTGGGACCAACTGTGTCCACAAGACTGGCAAACATTGGATGATGTTTAGTTTGAAAAGAAAAATAAAGTCCTTGGGTAATGGGTCCTCATTTCTGGCAGCAAAACAGAACAAATCAGCCAGATTCATATCTTCTTCAAAACCTTTCAATTGGTGAGCTTTCCACATTGTAAGGTATGTATTTTTACTCATTAACTCCCAAAAAAGAACACACATACAGAACTTTTCTCATTAGTTCATTATCTCTCTCTGTTTGCACCATCTCTACCAGTAATTGTTTATTCCCATGTCTGTGAATTACAATGGAGTTTAAAAGTTCAGCCCTCTTTACCTAGAGATCTTTAACTACCTATGTATCAGTAGCTTTCCTTCAGGTCAGTGTGTCTTGATCATTTTGATGATGAATAAATTCTGGTAACTGAGTTGCTGTGAGAAAAATGTCAGTTTTCTTTCAAATGTATTATGAGTGCCTGAGCTGTTCCAAATAATGTTCTCTGAATAACTTTTTACTTTCTTAGAATCACCATGTACCTTACTAATGGAACTTCAGAAAAAAAAAATTTTTTTTAACACATTTCTTCTCCTGAGTTGAGCTGCAGTCTGAGGAAGGCCAGTGGGAAAGTATTGGCGTCAAAAAAGAGCTTTGTCCCTCCTGGTCACTGGAAGGCCTGAAAAAGCAAGAAATTAAATTAAAAATTCTGGGCCTGCTTTAATCTCTTCTCCATGGCTGAGATTGGTTGACTCATTGGTATCTTAAGTTTCTGGAACCACTTGCAGCTCTTACCATCTGTTTTCCATCATAACTGGGTGTGGTCTTGACAGCTACCTCACCTATAGTGAGAGAAAGCGAAGGTCAGGGATTTGCCCAATCTCTCTGCTTTTCTTGTGTTGCCATAACAAGTACAGAACTGTGAAGCTCTAAAACTTAATAATTTTTTGTTTGCCTTAAAAAAAATCCATCAGTGATAGAGCCAGAGCAGTAGTTACAAACGGCTCCCAGAGGTTCTTTGTAGAATCCAAACTCTTCTACTAATTTGGCATTTGATCTTGCGAAAAGCTAAAGAAGGTTTAATCCTGCTATTTCTTCCCCCGCGGCATCAACAGGAATTCTTGTGAAAATTCAGGTTTTAGGCTTTGCAGTAGATTTAGAAATGTACTGTAGCTTTTTGTTTACTTGGAAGCATAGCACTTATTTTCTAGCTCATGAAAAATAAATAGGTGTTTTATTTCATCGTCTTCTCTCATAAGTGGTCAATCTTTGAATCCCCCACCTTTCATCAGGTAAGATGTTGGTATCTGCTCTGCTGGTAGTAATGAAAGTGGTGCTGGTCATGTCCTCCTTGTTTGAGTGGTTTTAAGAGTGGCAGGTTTCTCTAAGAGATCAATAGTCTAGTATTTAAGGTAATATCCTCATTTTTCAAATCAATCTTTAGTACATCTTTTGAAACACTAGAATTGAATTTGGATGCAGTATTTTAAGTACATATTACTTTTAGAAACTACTAAGGCAAAAACTTATTTTTTCTTTTTAAAAATGATTTATTATTTTTGACAGAGAGAGACAGAGGCAGAGAGAGACCGATAGAAAGGGGAGGGTCCAGAGCAGTCTCCATAGCTGTACATCATCAGTGTTCGACACAGTTTGATTCCACAGGTGGGCACAGGGCTGTACAGAGCGGGAACCAGGCAGGGGGCCTCCCGCATGGGAGGTACACCCTAGGTGGGAGCCAAACCAGAGGCCTCCCACATGGGAAGCTTGTCCCGGAACTGACGTGGGAAGCACACCCCATTTCAGCATATGGGTCTTCATGGGCTGGGACTGGGACTCGATCCTCTGCCCCTGGGGCTGCAATGTGAGTGCTCAACCTGGTGAGCCATCCCAGATTCCCCCAAAATTTTCTTTAAGGACAAAGATTTGGCACTAAATATACAGCCTTAGGATCTTTCCTATAGAAGGTTTTTTTATAGCCTTGTGCACAGTATTTTGTGAGCTTTGTTTGCTTTAATTTTGATCCTTGACATTCCATGGCAATATTCTTTCAAGAACTAAAGAATTTATGTCCCTTTCTCCTCATAAAGCCCATTTTTAAGAGTGGTTATTTCTCAAATACAGCAAACTAGAGCTTACACATCAGACTTAAGACTATAGACTTTATTTGGGGAAACTTTATAAATGATTTCAGCTTTAATTTTACAGTGTGGAAGTTAGCTTGGCAGTACAACAGCCTTTTGCTGTTGAAGAGCCTCTAGGTCAGGCTGATGCCAACTTAAAGACCCTAGAACTGCAGGGCTGCCTGGGGATCCTGCGTAAATTAGGGTCCTGATTTGCCAACCACTATTTTCAAGCTTCAGGCTGCCTGGGTACAACTGGCCAATAGCTGGGCAGGCCGTCCTGAGGAGCTACTTTTTATAGAAACCTTTCTCTTGCTCACTAATACAGAATAGCAGGCAGGATAGTAGCTTGGATGCCAGGATTTTGCAGTTGAGCGCCATGTGTTCTGAGAGCCTGAATAAGCTGTGTAACCTCTCTGGGCCCCAACATCTGTCTTTTAATGAAGGAGTTGTGCTCTCATTTTTGCTGGCTGTGAAATTCTGTGAGTTAAACATGTCTCTGAGATACCATGAAGCTTTCAGAATTTGAAGCTGCTTCTGTTCCTTTACTTGAATTTTAGAAAAATTTTCTATCTTCTAGTGAGTTACTAGAGGCACATCATAGACTAACATTGACTAGTTAGTTCAAACTGGCCTATACAAACCTTGCCTTCACAAAAGCATTTAGGGAGAGTCTGATGAGAAAGGTATGCACAATATGCCTTCTGAAGTGTCAAGACGTAATCAAGGTGAGTTATAGTTGAGAGAGAGAATGCACAAAGGATGGGACAGAACAAAGGATTAGGCACTGATAGTCCTGAAATGGCCTTTTCAGAAATAATGTAAGAAATGGTTTTAAAATTAATTGAATCTTGCCTTTTGATACCTAAAGAAACAACTCTGTGGTAAAATAAGTAGGTTATCAAGACCTGAAATATCTTATGAGACCATGATATCAAGGTTGCCAATTTCTAATGAAGTCAGAATCTTTACATTCCCTGATCTATGTTCCGAAGGTGTCAAAACAATGCTGATTAAAGTTTCTGTGTTCAAGGTGGGTTTCAGGTAGAGGACATAGGCCTGTGAGATGACATATTGACATAACCAACACAGGGTTTTCTGTCTTTGGAGGACTTGTGTGGAGAGGAAGAGAATAAGCTGTCAGTCTGATCTAATAGAACACTGAGCACTGAGTCACATAGCCTTGTTTATAAGTACTGGGTAGTGCTGAGCAGAAGGAAAAATCTCTTATAGAATAGAATTGATTTAGATTTCGGTTTAGAAAGCGATCAAACTTTAAAGAAAGAGTGAAAGTCATTAGTAGGATGTACAAGTACAACAATGATAGGCCACTTTTGATTTGTTATATAGGCAAACTGTGTGTGATGCCAAGTATCAGTGGTGATGTGGACACCTAGGAACCTTTGTGAATCACGGGTGGTAGTGATGCCTGGAGAGGCCGTTCTGGAAAGCAATCTGGTAGCAATCCCAAGCATACAAGAGTTTTGTGTTGGTTGGGGGTTGGTGGGAGCAGAGAGAGGATTTGCATGGATTGATAACAAGTGATCTGTGCTGTCAGGAATCAAAGGACAGAAACAAAAAACATTCTGAATCAGTGTTTTTAGCAAGATGCATTTTTCCAGAAAAATATTGCGAGGCTCAGGCAAGATAGAGAGACCACACAAGTAACTATGGAAATAATTGGAATTCAGTCAAGTAGAGCAGAGGCTTCTGCAGGGTGAACTGGGTGCACAGTACTCCTAGTGGCCTCAGTTAGGGTGTCCCTTCCTCCTGTTGGTGACTTTGATGTGACAAGACACATACATATGAAGTAAACTTTAGTGATGGGAGAACACTAGATAGCTTCATTTTGAATGTGTATGCAATGGACAAAGAACTAGATTACAGGGCTGAAAATAAAAGTGCTCTGAGCCAGCAAATACAATGTTCTTTTCCTTTGAAGAAGGCTATCAGCATCGAATGGGGATACCTCTTTTCAGGGCTGGACTTTAGCTAATGGCCTGCAGAAAATAATCTTCTCCTGTGAAGAATAGCTTGTGAATGGTAGGGTTCATTACCCCAAGAAGTGAGTCCCCTTATTTGGAGTGTTTGAGAGAGCATTCACCTTGACTGAGCAACCTGTTCATTTCCCTATAATTCCATCCTAACTATAACTTTAGTTCTGCATGTTGGAGAGAAGGGGTCTTCACATAGAGTAAGAATATTTGAAGGAATGCTTTATCCTAAGAAAAAGCCATGAGAGCCTTTAGGGAAGGTTTAGGGATTCCATCTGAAAGGAGTAAGGAACATTTACATTACAACTCTCATGAGTGGATGTTTAGTTCCCTTA
This sequence comes from Craseonycteris thonglongyai, assembly GCA_004027555.1. Lineage (NCBI taxonomy): Eukaryota > Metazoa > Chordata > Mammalia > Chiroptera > Craseonycteridae > Craseonycteris > Craseonycteris thonglongyai. The sequence goes on from PVKE010017114.1 coordinate 7,428, forward strand.
ATGTTAGCAGTAAGAATACATGAAAGTGAATGTTTTCTTAGGTAACAGGAAATGCAATGGATGATGGCAGACTTTACTCTTTAGTCAATTTTGAAGTAGAGAACTTAACCTTTGAGAATGGTAGTGCTGGAAAGAATAAGAAAGTTACTTGACTAGCTGGACTTTTAGAGAACAAATAATGAAGCAGTGGCTGTGGATTTGGAGGTACATAAATATAAATGAGGTGGCCTAACATTGTTTTCCTCTCTCGCAGTTTGTAGAGTTTTAGATTTTATAGAGCATGAAGCTCAGTCGTTCATTTCTTATATGAGAGGATTAAGACCTAGAGAAATTAATTACCTTGGCCAAGATTACAAAAATGGCCAGTGGTATAACTTGGGGTAGATTCCAGGAATTCCAGATTCTAGGCTGGTCCTGTTCCAACCTACCACACTGTACAGTACTGTTTTCCATTTCTTCTTCTGTACCTAACTTATATTTCTGCTTATAGCTCCCTTTAAGCCATAGCCATGAAAGAACTAGGAAAGAATTTCTTTTTTTTAAATTTGGCTAGTAGCTGTTGTCCTACATAGGCCTCAATCTATGGTATTTATCATAACCACCCTTACTTCATTCTCTTTAATTCTCATCCTTGTCAACCTTCACCCTGGGCCTCCACTTACATAAGACTTGTTCTGAATGACTAATAATTCAATGTAAAAGTTTCAAATTCTAAGGACTGCTTCTCCTACCACCCCTTCTTCCTTTGTTGAAAAGAACTTCCTATTAACTTATATTTGGAAAAATGTAACTGCCCAGTCCTTGGAATATATATCCTTTGTAACAAAACCTAGAGATATAGAGGGAAATGGGAAACAACTGAAGACTATGAGTTATTCTAGAATCAATGCCAAACAGGTGAGTGGGCCTAGGAAAAATCTGCATATGTACTAATATTTGATTAACTTCATTGTACAACAGATCGTGTACACAAGGCACCTATATGTTTTAGTTTTCTTTCCAAATTAGGTGAAGTATTAGTGCTGCTTCTGGAACTGGCAGTTTATTTTGACCTTTCCTTACTCATAATTTGACTACATGGTGTTTGTCATGTGTTTCAGAATCTGTTCCATCAGTACATAGACACTAGAAAGGATGATTATTTTGAAAAGTATTCTTCCATCATTGCTTAATATTAACGATTTACCACATTTCAGGCTCACGGAGGGTGAGTTTAGAGCCACATCAAATCTATCTTCTTCAATTTATAAGTGGGGAAAATGAGAATGAGGAAGTAGGTAGTCTCAGGTGATTTGCATATATTGGGATAAGGGAGCCAACTTTTGCTTCACAAAGTTCTTGCGTTGAATTACATCTTTCTCTGCTGCGTAGTTTCCAGTTTCTTGTCAATGGAGGATGAAGTTCTCTAGGAAGGAGGTAGAAGAGGGTAAAGAGGGTAAAACATATGCTGATGGAGACTTGACTTTAAGTGGTGAACACACAATGCAATATACATATTATGTGTAATAGAGGTGTACATTTGAAACATATAATCTTACTAACCAATGTCATCCCAATAAATTTAATAAAATTAAAAAAATGAATACTAGAAGACAACACTATTGAATGGTATGAAATTAAAAGTTAGTCTTCTGTCCAACACCATCCCCTCAGCCCTTTTGTACATGCAGTAGTTTTTGACCATTTCTATTTTTATTCTTCTGATACCTACTTTCATAACTCTAATACTAACAATCCATTAGGGATTTATCAGTGGGTCTACACACTATGAAAAAAACCAAAACTTAGCTCAATATACTAATTAATACCCATCTTTCCTCTAATTTACAAATTTTAATAAAAGAAAATATTGGCTTCCATTTCCTTAATATTATAGTTTTAAGTAAAAACTTAAGTATATTGTATTAGCTCAGTAACCTTATATATCTTGACTCCCTATTAGGTAATATGTAAAAATGTGCCCCTCAGATAACCCTTCATTTTTTCTTGAATTGTGTTAATTTATCCAGGGGTACAGTTGATGGTTTTGCAGGAACTCCAGGGGCACCATTCATTCATAGTAATATTTCTATAGTTATTGCAGTCAAATGTCTTTCAGATGAGGTACTACTTTGTAATTCACTCAAATGTACCATTTGGCTAAGAATAGACAAGACATACATTTTGTGCTGTATATTGTACAACAATAATGAAATCTCTTGTCCATATGTTTATTCGAAAATCTGAAAACCAAAAAATATAACTTTATATATTTATTCACTATAGAACTGTAAAGTGAGATATGATCCTTCTGGAAATGTAAACGCCTATGTGACTAAAGCTCTGTTGCATATAGAAGAATGTCCTAGGCATGAAAATTGGAGAATTAGCCTACATGCCTTCACTTGGTTCAAAATTATATTACATTTCAGTTTGCTTCATATTTTGGTCACAATTTTTTTGTTTGGGACTTTTATTCCTTGAGTTTTTTAATATTAATTTTTGTGATTGTTGAAATCTCATCACTGAGTCTTTTCTTTTTTTTTTTATGTATCTTTTTATTGACATGGAAAATGTACAATTAAGTTCAACACTACCCATACAATTAAGGTCGTATAGCCAGCCTCCATTCATTTCAGAGGTAAAACAATGCAGTAAAAAGAGATAAAACAAATTGCTAAAAAACAAACAAAAAACAAAACTACTTAACTATAGAATTAGTTTTATTTTTACAATTAGGCAAATACTTTTATTAATTAAAAAGTACTGTCAATGCCATCTTTCTTCAACACGCCAGAACACTTACTACTGTGTTTCCCTGAAAGTAAGACATTCCCTGAAAATAAGACCTACTTACAGTTTTGCCTCTCGCTGAAATACGTATAAGGCATCCCCCTGAAAATAAGACGTAGCGCATCTTTGGGAGCAAAAATTAATATAAGACACTGTCTTATTTTCGGGGAACAGGGTATAAGACAGGTATAAGACACTGTCTTATTTTCGGGGAAACATGGTATACACCAAGTGACTACGTCTCCATGACAGAATTTCAAAGATGGCCAATGGACAGCCTAACCACTGTGATCCAAGACAAAGTCATCTTGGGCATAATGGAATTTCTCAGGTCCATATGCAATGAAAATGTCATCACCAAAAAGTCTTGAAGACAAGTAACCCACTTTCCATCCAGTGTGCAGAGCCTCTTGACCACTCCTGAGTCTAGTTTAATGGAGACAGCAGTTAAAACTTGTTCAAAGGAATGAGCAACCTTCTTATTTAGAAGGTTTTCTGCAACCTTTCTCGGCTTCACTCCACTTCGAATTTGGGTTGGATAAAATCTTTACTTTTCTTCACTCTATTTTTCACCAAGGAGGGAGCTGCCAAGGCTCTGGTTGTCCTACTCCTTTTTTTTTTTTTTTTTTAAGATTTATTGTTTTTGAGACAGAGACAGAGAGACAGAGAGAAGGAGGAGGGCCCAGAGCAGTCTCCATAGTTGTATGTCATCAGTTTTCGACATGGTTTCAGTTCTACCTAGGTGGGTGGGCCGATTGCAAGGCAGGAACTGGGCTGGGAGCCTCCTACATGAGAGGCATGCCCCATAAGCTGGGGGCTGAACTGGGGGGTCTCCCACATGGGAAGCTCACCTGGGGAGAACCAAATTGGGGGGCATACCCCAGTTCAGTATATGAGTCCACAAGGCCAGGACCAGGATTTGATCCTTGGACCCTGGGGCTGCAAAGCAAGCACTTAACCCACTGAGCCATCCCAGCTTCCCTGGATTGTCATACCCTGGATCTTCACAGACCAGTTCAGATTAATGTTTTTGCTGTAATCATTTTTATGAAATTGTTCCTTTGAGACACACACGTGACTCTCACTTTTTGGCAGCTCATGCAGGCAGGTGAGCTTCCTGCTGCCAGGGAAAGTGTAGATGGTGTGGACACCCTGCGGCTGGGTTGTGTTGTCCCACGGGGAGCAGGTGAGCTCCAGGAGCAGCGCTTTGAAGGATGGGAAGTGGTCTCTGGAGATGGTGAATGCCAGGCCCTTGAGGTACCGGTCCCCATTCTGGTAGAAGCGTACCTTCTTGGCTTTCTTCTTTGAGTTCAGGCCCTGCAGTCTCCACCTGTGGTAGAAGTGGGGGATGAGCCCTTGGGACCTTTTGTCCCCTTCCTCAAAGTGCTCCTCCAGTTCAGTGCTTCTCCAGTTCAATGCTCCAGGTGCTGGCCACCGCTGCTGCTCCAAGGACTCTCCCCCTCCTCCCAAAAGAAGTGCCGCTGAAGCCTGCAGATAGCCGATTGTCAGGGAGAGAACCACTCAGGGACGCCTGACTGGGAGGGGCCTTACAATGCTGGGACACCTGGTACTGGGGACCCGCCCTCTCCTGGCAGGTGAGTCCACTGAGCCACCATGCTACAGAGTCTGGCCCTAGCAGAAGATCATGCAGCCCACCAGCGAGCATCCCTGGGCATGTAACACAGGAGGTAAACTCCAGACAGACTCTTGTAGGATGCAGAGAAGCCAGAGACAAACTGAGAAGCTAAAGGGAGTTCATGGCACTTTAATCTCTCTGGTGGCCTGGCGAGCAGCATCAAAACACATTCTGCACTGTGGGAAGTTTCCAGCAGCTTTTTTATATGCCCAGCAAACAAAGGTGGCTACATGCCATCCTATCACAGAAGAGTCATAACAAGTTATGTAACCAGCTAACCCGGTAGTGATGTGGACCGGGGAGTCTTGACTGACTCAATTTTCCATACAGGGGTCAGGGATTACCTTTAGCCTGCCTCCCAAAGAGTAATCCAGGCCAACCTAGGGCAGATTTTCGAAACAGAGCACCTTGGGCACACGTTTTAACAAGGTCACAGCTAATATCAACACTGCTGGTCTTGGTTCTACACTTAGAGAGAGGATGGCAAATTCTTGAGATAAGGCCCCATTAAGTACTGGTAACTACAGAAACTATTGACTTTGTGAATGGCTTAAAATGGGTGTGTTCATTTGTTTTGACATTAGTAATTTTTTTTGGTGGGAGGATGGGGGAAGAACTTGTAATTTATTGCTGAATTAACAAATGATCCCAAACTTAGTGATTTACAACAATAGACACTATTTCTCAGCAGTTTTATCACTGAGTTTAAATGGATATTTGTTAAAGCTAGTTTCTTAAAGACTTTCTTATAGTAGTGTTTTAATTTTTTGTTCTAGTTTAGGCTGACTGGGTCTAAATTTCTGGACCTGCAGTCATTTGTTTTCTAGCATTTGTGGTGTTTTTAAACTTCTCCCTCCTTGAGTTATGTTTACAATTTTTTGGATCCCATGTTTTTTCTTATTCTAAAATTCTTACTGTGTTTGCTAAAAAACATCCCTAAGTAATTGTTAGAAAATGTGCATGGAAAATAATGTCTAGTCTTTAAATGTCTCAATTTCTTCTCCTATTCTAAAGTCAAAATAAGGAAAATTATATTCTGGAGTGTGACCACCATGATGAAAGTCTAACCTTTTTCAATTGGTCAGTTCATTTAAACAGCATGTCCTTTTTACCCTGGGTATGAACACCATATTGCCAGGTTTTCTTAAGGTTCTATGGTTCTGTACCATCATATTTATTGGCTTCTTAGTAGTCTGCTATTTATTTAACTATCAATAAATCATTTAAAAAAATTTTTGCTATTAGAAACAATGCTATGACAAGCATACTTATCCTTAGTTATTTAATAATAGCAAACTCTTATATGCAAGTTATTGTATGTCAGTATCCATCTATGTACTCAACACATACTAACATTAATTCCAACAGTAGTCCTAGGAGGTTGTCACTGTCATTATCCCCATTTTACAGAGGAGAAAACTGAGGCACAGAGCGGTTAAGTAACTTAACAAAGTTGAACAGCTTGTAAATAGCAAAGTTGAAATTTGAACATAGACAGTTTGGCTCCAGAGTCCCTGCTCTTAACCCCTCTGCTGTTATTTCCTTAGCATAAGTCCCTGAAGGTGAAATTGAGAGGGTCACAAAGAGAGTATCCTATTTTTATTAAAGAAGAAAGCCTTCCTGGTAATTACTTGTTAGGCACAAAAGCAGTGGAATTTTAGAGGTGATGTAATCTGAAATTTTTAGTTTCATAATGAAAATTTCAAAGACTGGCTAACAAGTGGCTCAGAGGTTTCTCAGGGTTAAGGACCCAAGTTTGAAAATTGGAACCTTATCCATTTAGAATTCCATTGTGGAAAATTGCATTCTCAGTTATCAAAGTTTGATTTGATCATCTCTGCCCTCTAGGGAACTTTTTGTTGTCCTGTTCATTTCTAGAGAGGAAGGGAAAAAATGATCAGAATAGAATATGAGGGGATGCTGGGATGGCTCAGCAGGTTGAGCGCTCGACTTGCAGCTCCAGGGTCCGAGAATTGAATCCTGGCCATGGCCCGTGCAGACCCATATGCTGAACTAGGGTGTAGCCCCAGTTTGATTCTCACCAGGGCGAGCTTCCCATGTGGGAAGTCCCCAGCTGGTTCCTGCCCTGCATGGCCCCATGCCCACCTATGGAATGAAACTATGTAGAAAAAACTGATGACTTACAACTATGGACACTGCTCTGGGCCCTTTCCCTTCTCTCTCTCTCTGTCAAAAACAGTAAAAATAAATCTTAAAAAAAAGAAAAAAGAATGGAATATGAGTTTAATTATGGCCTTGCAACTCAGCATGTTGAAAGTGGCATTGGGAACACGTCATCTGAGCTCATACCTGTACATGCCACTTTAAAAGTGTAATCTAGAGTTTATACAGTTCTACTAAAAAGGGCTAATGTGTTTAGGTAAGTAGAATCCATGGCAGGGGATAGGATATTAATGTCTAAAAGTCAAAGGGCTCTTAAAACAACCATGCAGTGATCTGATATTTATACTGAGATCATATGGTCATTCAGAGAAAGTTTATTGCATCTGAATTTGCTTTAGAAAGAAAAAAAAAACGAAGGGGGTTTTGAATGGCTATTATTTATTCACTAGTTTCTACTGCCAGCCTTCTGTATGCCAAGAAATGGAACATTTAGAAGCTGATGCTATAAAGAATGTGAGAATTCCAAAAAATTGTTTGCTGCATCTCTTTATTTAGTATCAGCCAATTGGTAGCAGTAAGAGATTACTAAAGTTGAGGGATAAAGGAGAAGTCATTATATTGTAGGTAGTGAAATAGCCATTTGAAAGGGTTACTGTGTTTTAAAAATGTACAAATAAATACAGATGCCCAAGAAAGTGTATTTCCAAGGAAAAAATCGTGACCTAGAATACCATTGCCAGCCCCAATCATTTCCTTAGTTGCTGAGGAAGGAAAATAGTTTTTCTCTTACCTTTCTAAGTTCTTCTGGCTGGACTAATAAATTAGCATGAGACAAATTAACAGAAGAAAATGACCAAATTTATTATGTCTGACATACAGGGCACCATAAGAATATTGAGACTTTAGGACACATTGGGCAGTTGGGGCTTATGTGCAATTCTGAACGAAGGAGGAGACAGGGTCTAGGGTTTCAAAGGCAAGGTAGGCGACTTACAGGTAGATGAGGAAGAGCAAATGTGTAGTAAACAGATTCTTGCTGGGCCACCCAGAAACAATTGGACACAGGGGAGTCCAACACACAGACTTTGTGAGATTTCTCCATTTGTTGCACTTAATTCATAGATGCCAGGTGAATATCTGAACTTCTTTAGGCAGGTAAGGAGGGAGGTTAAAAAGCTCTTCTTGAATTTGTTGGGTTTTAATTGTTTTTAGCTCAAAATAATCTGCATGCCAGGATGACACATTCTGGGGAGACTCATTCAGGATTGCCACAGTTTCAACTCAGGTGCATTTATTATATCAATTGAGCAAAGTTTGGTGAGGGAATCTTTCCAGAGATATGCATAGGAATATGGAGAAAGAAGACTTGGGTGTTTATGGAGAATAGAAAGATGGGGATAAGCTATATTCTTCAGGGTTTGACTTACCAAAGTAATGATGAGGGGAGCTGGACCATGCCTATGGCATGAACCCTCCATAAAACCCCCAAAAGACAGGGTTCACAGCTTCAGGGCTGATGAACATGTGGAGACTAGGGCTGAGTGGTGTGTTTCTAGAAGGCACGGAATCTCCATGCCCTCTCCCCATCCCTTGCCCTGTGCATCTCTTCCAGCTGTCTATTCCTGAGTTATATCATTTTATAGTAAACCAGTAAGTAAAATATTTCTCTGAGTTCTGTGAGCAGTTCTAACAAATTCATGGAACCCCAAGAAGGGGGTCCTGGGAACCTCTGATTTATATGGTTAGAGTTCAGGTACTAACCTGGATTAGTGACTGGTGTCTGAAGTTCAAGGAGGGAGTTGTGGAAATCTCCAATCTGTAGCTTGTAGAGCTTATTTCTCTTGCATAACTGTTCATTATACTCAGTGATCAGTACCTTCCATTTCTTCCCTCTAGCCCCTGGTAACCACCATTCTACTTTGTTTCTGAGTTTGATAGTTCCCAGGGGTCTCCAAACTACGGCCCGCGGGCTGCATCCAGCCCACGAGGCCCTCTCATCCGGCTCATGGAGACCTTTTTATCTGAATAAAATAATATTAAATAAATAATTAAAGACAACATCTATGTTTTGATTCCTTTTTATTTGGACCTCGAGTGTGTAGTCGGCCCCCAAACTGCTGTTTGATAGTTAATGTGGCTGAAAAGTTTGGAGACCCCTGGTAGATAACTCATGTCATTGGGGTCAAGTAATATTTGTCTTTCGGTAACTGGATTATTTCACTTAGCATAATGTCCTTTAGGACCTTAAGTGCTAACTTACTGAAAAAGAATTGGGTGTTTTTCTGTGTTTTTCTACTGTCTGGTTATATGCATAAGTAAATTGGAACAATGAACTTGGTATGACCACAAATAGTCATGAAAAACTCTTAAGAGAAAAAGTCAAGGTACTGAGTATTGTGGAGAACATGATTCTATTTTGGTTAAAAATAGCAAATACACATACATTCAATACATTTTACCAATATGGAAATATTTGAGCAAGAAAATATTTGTTACTGTTGGTTACTTCAGAATGTGGGATAGAGTAAGGAGGAAATAGGATTAGATTTTTCTTTATATATTTTTTTCTGATGTTTCACGTGTTATAGTACTGATCTGTTGGAAATCAAAGTAAAAAGCCTTAAAATACAAAATGATATAAGGGATATAAACTTGTTGGCACTCTGTTTTCATAGATTATTTGCCTTCATTCTCTATTCTTTGGCCTCTGGTGGAATTTTTCTCTCCTTCCCTGCACCTTTTTATGCTATACCAGTGCTCTGTAGACTGTGGAAGAATGGAAAGAAGTTCTTTTGTTAAATGGGAGTTAGAGATCCTTGAACAGCCCCAGCCTGAAGTCTGAGGTTTTATCCTTGTTTATAGTATCTATGTATATGATTTTCCGGTCAAGAATTTATTCTACAAATATCTGTGTGACTACTAGATCCTAGATAATCTTCTAGGCTCTGGTGTTCAATTAGGAGAATAAGCTAGGCCCACTTCCTGCCCTTAAGGAGGTTACTTTCTGGTAGATGTACCCCAAAGGGAAAGGAGTAGCTTTAAGCAGACTTTCAAGTTATTGTCTAAATGGGAAACTTGGCCAACACCTTTGAAGTTTTAAAAATATAGCAAAATCAGTCATTTAACAGAAGCTTTCATTCTAAGAAAGAACAAGATTCGGCATACCAAGGAGTTTAATGCTTGGGTTTAATTTGGTGAAAATGAGGTTAACATTCTATTATTGGCAATGCGTGGCAACCATCATTAGTCAACTTTAACATTTAATTGTAGCTAGAAACACCATAGGCTGTGTATATGGGATTTCTGCTTCAACTAAGCAGTAGGCAATACAGCATATGCGGTCTCTCTGGGATGCTCTGAATTTGCAAATGAAGTGACGCTTTCATTAAGAAATCTCCCCCTTCTTGGCAAATGTGTTGCACAACAAAAACTTCATCCAGCTTCATGTAGACCTTCTGCTTCAGCAAAAGTTTTCATAAAATCACCTCTCTATTTACTACTTCTGTTAAAGGTCTCCTGTGGCCACTCTCAGCAGTAATCTCCAAATTACTAGAAACACTTCTGGGGCATGTGGTACAATATGCAAATTTGGCGCATGTTGCAATGTTAATCTTAAATATCTGAAGTTACTCTGCTATCTCAGAGGACTTGAGGAAATAGTCATTTGGAAGAGAAAAGTAAAGCTGTAGCCCAGAGAAAAGAGATTTGAGTGTGAGTTGGTACTATGAGGTGTATTTAAGAAGGTAGGATGGGAATCCCATCTGCTTTATGTAAGTAAGCCATTCAGAAAGTATGGAAGCCAGACACTTGGATCATAGGATTTGAAGGTGATTAGAGTCTTGTATTTAATCTTTCCTGCTGCCTGTTTGTGTTTTTGTCTTTTCAGTTTTTAGAAGTTCTGGATTGAAAAGAAAATACATGTCAGGAAAACCTGTAAAAGATGTTGAATTGAGTGAAGAAAGGTTAGTGCATGTCTTGCCTACCTTATTTGTCTTGGTTATTGCTGTCTTTTATTTTTCTGAGTTATTTTACAACTCTGAAAATGGTAGCAAACTGATAATAACTGATTCTTGCCCATAGAATTGCAAATTATTGTGTCCAGTGAAATGCAGTTATTTATTGCCTCCATAGATGGCCCATTTCGCATTATTTGCAAATTCATTTCAGAGTTCCTTATTCTTTACATGTGTGTCTTCTCTTTGCAGTTTCCTGCAAAGTTATTATAACATCTTACTGGGTCCCTCATTAATTAATGAGTTAATATATAATCTGTGTTTGAAATTTGTGTGGAAGTCATCATTTAAACCTAAAAAAATTATTCTTTAATATGGAAAGATATCTTTCTGATGTCTTTCTGGGAAACACAAATCATTATATCCTGAAGCATATCTCAAAGAACCACCTAACAAAATGCTAATTCCACTGGATGCTAAGAGGGATTATGTGTGAGGATGGGTGACCAGTATTATGATCAACTGTATTAGGGAAATGTAGGATTGAACAAAATCTTCATTGAAGCATTTCTCAGTCTTAAATATGCCAAATGTTCAATATGAATCTCCAGGAAGAAGAATCAAATTTCTGAGTTTCACCAAAACCCTTGGCTACAGAACGCTTTGGGAAAGGCACTTTTGAGAAACCCTGTCTCTGGCAGGTTTGCTGAGGGAGTGCTGAACCCAGCTTGGCTCTGGTTGGGGGAGGTAGAGAAAGCACAGCAATTGACAAGAAACTAAAGGAAAGGTGAAAAGCTAAAATAAACTTTATCTTTGTGGACTTTTGTATAGGATTGGCTTGATCAGTGATTAGCTCCAAAAGATGTGCCCAGCTGATACTTTTGTGATTAAAGAAATGTGTGTACCCTTTAGCCCAGGCCCGTAGCCAGGATCAGCATCATGATGAGTTTTCCCATAGCTTTCAGGACCACTGAAATCATGCCCAAAGTTGGGATTGATTTAGGACAGACCTGCAAAGCTTACAACTGTCCAATTTGGGCAAGTGTGGGTATTTGGAGGTGGGTCTGGTGTGGCTGGTAGAAAGGAAGATCTTTGTCTTACCTCCTGGTCAATCCTAAATATCTGGAACATTTCTGGGTTTATCAGATCATCATGCGTCTTTGACTGGATTTTGAACCTAGAATTGCTGGGGTGGTGCTTAGGGCTAGGGATTCTAGGGATTATGAGACATGAGCTCAAGGAGTGCTATTTTCAAGAGCACCTGATGTGGTTTCTCTGGGCTCTGACTTCATGGGCATCCCATGAGTCTTTAGCATCAGTCTAGGCCTAGTGTAAACTTTCTGGCCTGACTAGGATCAGCACCAGATTTGTAGCTACAGATTTGTACCCCTGAGCACTTCTCAGTTTCCTGACACAGCTCTCAGGCCCTGGAATGAGCTGAGAACACAGAAATCTACGGTAATTGGACAATTGTAAGGTTATTTTCACTGGCAAATTTGTTTGAAACCAGAAATGCATCTTGTAATGATAGATGAACACTTCTCTGTACTTTTTTGACAGTGGAAATGCAGGGTTTGTGTAACCTTAGCAGAAGTCTCCTGGTGAATTCATGGGTTCCATTAAGCTCTGGATGTCAAGAGTGGAGAGCTGATGCATTGAGGGCCTAGGTGGGAGGTGCTGGTGATACAAGCAGCAGCAGAGTTGGTGAAGCCTTGCTTGGGTAGTGGTTGATGAACTACATTCCCTGTGCTCCAGCTCTGGGTTTCCCCTTCAAATTTAGTAGGATACGCCTTCTGGGATCTCAATGTACATATCTTATAGAGAAAGCAGGAAATTTGGGGCTCTGATTTTTTTGAGAATAATTTTTTTCTTGATTTTTAAAATGATTTTTTCACTTAAATTGTAAATATATATAGAGGGTGCTAAAAAATGTATACACATTTTAAGAAAGCAAAAAACTATTAAATTGTAATACTCAATATATACTGATAACAAAAGATGAATACAGGACATGTTTGACTTATGCAATTACAAGAGGTGCTCAAAGTAGTTACCATAAGCATCCAGACACTTCTGATTACAGTAAACGACTGCTTGAACAAGGTTGACCAGAGTGTCCACTTGTATTGCTGTGCATGTTTTTTCAATTTACCATGTGTCTCAAACTCATTATGAATACATGCAATTGTTAGATGTATTGGAGGTTCTGTTGCATACTCACTCCTCCATTGTCATTGTACTTAACATTCTCAAATTTCAAGGACCTCTTCAAAATGGTCTTGTGCTCCTCCAATGACAACTTAGCTTCCAACATTTTCTTTAACTGTCCTGCCTGTTATGCTAGTGTTATGCTGGTGATGCTAGCATTCATTTGATTAATACCATCTTTTGAGTGAATGTCATACTACAAATTGCTACTGTAATTCAATTCAACTTCTAAAAGTAATACATAGATAACATCTCTTAAAACATTTATCTATTTTTTTGACATCCTCGATATAGATTAAAAGTGTGTGTGTGTGTTTGTGTATTCCAGCCATTACTCATGTTCATTTAAGATATTTTAGAAAATACTAAAAAGAATAGACACAAATTAAAATCATTGATTAATCTCATGCCAAAGTAGCCAATATTAAAAATCTTACGTTCTTTTAGTCTTTTTATGTACACATGCATTTTACAGGTATTAAAGAATTATAACTATACAGTATATTGAATTTTTGTATGCTGACTTTTGTCCACTTGAATTATGAACATTCTCCCACGATATTAACTGTATACTTTAGTGTTTTGTAATACTTAGTTTTTTTGATCTAGTACGATTTATTTAATCAAATTACTATTTTGTTTCCAAGCCTTTGCTCTCATAAATAATAATCCAATTATCACTCTTCTGCACAGGTTTTAGATTAAATCTCTAATGATTGCCTTAGGATAAATTTCTTAATGTGGAATTACTATGCCAAAGCTCATGCATCTCTTTCATCCTCTTGAAAGGCTGGGCCAAATTACACTCTTACCAGCACAGTATGAAAAAGCCTGTTTCATGGGCACTAACGTTTTTACAGCCTGGCTGTAAGAATATGAGATAGCAGTATTCAGAAAACTGAGCAGGAAGGGAGAGAAAGCCTTGATGGGTTGATTATTCTTTTCCTCCCTGATGTGGTTACAGCCTCTAGAAGGGAACATGACTAGAAAGCCCAGCTGTATCCTATTCTCTGTAGCCTATTCCTGCCTAACAGCCAACTCATTCTAGAGGACATCTAGTTAATGGGAGGCCGTGAGCTAAGGGACCCTTTGCTTGTAGATGCAAAGAACTGGTCACTCTCTGGCCAAACCCTGCAGGGATTCGGATCAACACCAGCTCATCTCTGCGCTCCTGTAGAAGTGGCTAAGGCCAGTTTCCCATCAACAACTGCTCTGGTGTTAGGACTGGCTTCAGATCATTACTGTCACACTCTGTGAGATGTGCTGAGTCTTCAGGATAGGGTAACCAGACGTACTGTTTTAAATGGGACAGGAAACAATGATACTCTCCCATTTCAAATGGTACATATGGTCAGTCTAATCTTACTGGGCTAAATTCAAGATGTCAGTAGGCTAGCCTTATGTACCTTTTGAAATGGGACACTACTGTTGTTTCTGTCCCATTCAAAACTGTACATCTGGTCAGTTTACTTCAGGAAGGCAGTAAACCTGAAGAATCCGCACTCAGAAATAGCAAAATTAGCCAGTGGAGTGATTAGAAACCCAGGAGCACATGGTTTTCTGTGTCTGGTTGGCTTTAATTTTTAGATGTGGACCTTGGGCTATGTATTTGTCACATTCTCTTTGATCCTGATGCTTTTGAGAGTGAGATTTTTGTAACTTATTTCTCTGTGTATTTAAGTATTGGTAGCTCGTGTCATTCTATATTAAATTTATTTTGTGCAGATGCCTAAGTAAGCATAAAACCTGGTACAGTATTAAGCAGTTAGTCAGCAGAAACCCACGAGAATCTTGTTTAGCAGATTTCATGTAATATTTTACTGCATTCTTTTATTAACAATTTTTCCATAACTCAATATTTTGACAAGTCACTGGTGCAAAGGTAATTTACCAGCAAAATTCACCTTATAATTAAAATGTACCGCATAGAGGTTTTGTGTATGCATGTGCACGCTTCTTTTTAAATATAAACTTTTAGGCTCAATTTATTTAAAATATTTTTTGAAAAATAATATTAATTTTATGTTAATTTAGGAAACTTACTCAGTCATTGTGTGCAAATACAGATATAATTAACTCAGTAATTTACCAAATGATCTACTAAGAAATGCTGTATGTTTTGTAAATTTGTCAAAATCAAAACTATCTTTTGACAAAACACAACAAGAGCTTTCATTTGTCTTTTCCCACTTCTCCCTCCCTTTCCCATTAGCCTTCAAATCATCATTCTAGGTCAATTTGATGTAAATAAACCAAAGAGAACAAAACAGGTATTACTGTCACCATTTTTCTTAAATATATTTCAAAGGCATTTTCTAATGAAATAAGAAACAAAAACAAAATTTGACACATTAAGCTTTACTTTTTGTCTCTAGCCATAATTGAACTTATTTCTATTTTTTTTTCTCAACTTAAAAACATGAGAGGTGAAGAATAGTAAGTAAATAGAACAATAGAACTAAAGAATATTGGAGGGGCCTCAGACATTACCTAGTTTAAATGTTTTTGTTTTGTAGACGTGGAAACCAAGTCCTATTTTTTAAAGTTTTATTTTTATTGTTTTTGACAGAGAGAGAGAGAGAGAGAGAGAGAGAGAGAGACAGAGAGAGAGATAGATACAGAGACAGAGAGAAGGGGGAGGACCCCAAACAGTCTCCATAGTTGCACATCATTGGTTTTTCCACATAGTTTTATTCCACAGGTGGGCATGAGGCTGCACAGGGCAGGAACTGGGCTGGGGTCTCACCCCGGTGAGAACTGAACTGGGGGTACTCCCCAGTTCAGCATATGGGTCCGCACCGGCCAGGGCCGGGATTCGATCCTCGGTCCCTGGGGCTGCAAAGTGAGCGCTTAACCCACTGAGCCATCCCGGCTTCCCCAGCAAGTCCTAATTTTTAGAGTGTTTCATATAAGATCAAAGATCATTTTCTCCTGCATTAAAAAAAATAAAACAAAACAGATTTGATTTGACTCTCATAAATTCTCTTTCTGTATTTATGAGAAAGTACTTTCTGTGTTTGTGTGATGAACACCAAATGCTCTGTTTTTCTATTGTGTCTTTGGGCTGTCATTAGCCAGCTAAGTTTTATGCATTTAAAACACTGAGGGAAGCTGGGATGGCTAAGTGAGTTAAGCGCTCACTTTGCAGCCCTGGGGACCAAGGATCGAATCCTGGCCACGGCCCGAGTAGACCCATATGCTGAACTGGGGAGTGCCCCCAGTTCAATTCTCACCAGGGTGAGACCCCAGCCAATTTCCTGCCCTGTGCAGCCCTGCTTCCACCTGTGGAATAAAACTGTGTGGAAAAACCAATGATGTGCAACTATGGAGACTGTCCTGGGCCCTCCCCCTTCTCTCTGTCTCAGTATCTCTCTCTCTCTCTCTCTGTCAAAAACAATAAAAATAAATCTTAAAAAACCACACACACACAAAAAACATTGAGCAGTTGTTCAGGACTGAAATATAGTATATACAATGAAATAAAGTGAATTTGTTCAGAAAAATCTATAGTTTTAAATATATGTCATTTAGAGAAACATTGTAAAAAACTCTTATTCTTCACTTAACACTTAAATCATACCAGTTCTTCAAATTCTTACAGCAGATTTTAGAGACTGGGCACTAATATCCAAAAGGGCTCCTTTGAAATAGAGGCTTTATAGACGGACTTTCTGCGATGGATGTTAGAAATTCAATTTTTCTTTTTTTATTCCAGACCTAGCAGAAAGAAAATCACGGATCAATTTAGAAATACTTTTACAGAAAACTTGGAGTTTTTTTCAAAGAATAGCTTGTACCTAAATCTACTTTAGAGCCTCTTTTCCTAATATAAATATGAATTTTGTGCAGAATGAAATTGCATTTTTAAGACATATTTCTATATTTTATTCTCTATAATATTGGTTTAGAGGACTAACCATCACAGTTCATTACACAACTATTTTTTTATTAAAGTAATGCTTTGTGAGAAAGGATTATAAAACCTTTCAATACATTATATGTAACCATATTGATGCATTAGGAATGGTGGTTAATGAGTCTATGTTTTGAGATAATTAATCATTAAGTAACAGTAGAAAGACAATCAGCTAAAGAAAACATTAAAATTTGAGAGTGTGAAGTATTGGGAGTTACATTCTAGTGCTGAGGGAGGTAGATGTCGGATTTATAAGTTCTCTAGGTGAGTCTGATAATTAGCAAAATTTAAGAGCTCTGCCTTCTGTATCTACCCCATCATCTTCCTTTTTTTTGTCCTACCAGGCAATGTATGGAAACTAGGAGAAAACAAAAACAAAGCCCCAAAATGTTTAGGATGTCAAACCACGATTTTCTGTAACAAAATCCAAGAAAAAAACAGAGAAAATCTGCTTAAAGCCTGAACGCAAGTTATCCATTAAAGAAGTACTAGGAAGAAATTCAATTTATGCCCAGAGAAAGAACTAAGAAAATAATTTTAAGTCTGCAATACTTGATATGCTCATTAGGAGTAAGGAACATTTGAAAATACATTTAAGTTTTTGTATTTTTATATTTTTTATACAAGTGTATTAGTTTTGTCAGGGTTGCAGAAAAATTCATGCTAATTGTCACCTGTTTTTTCAGACACAAGGCATATCTTAGGTAATTGTAATGGCTTTTTACCCACCGACCAGCACACTTTCTCTACCCTATCACCACCCTTCTGATAGCATCACCTCCTTTCCTTTGAGGAGGTGGTCAGACCCGTTCCAGTGGTCCCAATGATTCTAAACCTGTAAGTAACTTCCTTCTTAGTCTGTGAGCTCTTAGTTTGTGATCTCAGAGAGGTCAGCAGCTGTGTTCTCTGCCTGAGGGAAGGAGACAGGATGCCCTAATTTCCTTTGATGCAACTAATCTTGAAGCCAACATTACCTATGTCCTTAGGATTTGATTATATGAACTAAGGTGCTTAGGTTGGTTTGAATGTTTTCATCCTCTGCAGAAAGAATTCTGATTAATACCAAGTGATAGCTTATTCTATTTGTATAATAAGTGCTCTAGAAAAAATATCAACCTTAGATTAGTAGAATAAGCTGATGGAAATATTGCAAGAAAATAATAAACGCTATGTGAAACTTTCAGTGTTGGAAGAACTGGTCCAACTCAAGTTGTTCCTGTGAACTCTTTGTTGTACATAGATAGGTTTGGGGAACTGTGATTTGACAAATATACATTTGAATCCATGCAATAAATGGGTTATATTTTAAGTAAGTTGCTAGACTAATCAGGGAACAGAAGGTCAATGATAGACATACAAGTACATGCTTTCAAGTGTATATAGAACTGTTTATTTGAGGAAATAGAAAAGTTATTTTCAACCTCTTGATATTGATTTGTTTTATTAGTGATTTAAGTAACTGGCTGGGCAGTTCTGCTTCACCTCATTTCCTTTTGTTCTTAAGAGTAAGAAACATTCTTTTTATGGCTAATGTTGTTTATGTAATATTTTCATCAAAGGAAAGGGGTACAGTATACCAATGGAGTTTCCAAAGATATTAATATCTAGAGCTATTTCCTAAAACCCCAAGGCTAATATTATACATAATAAAGTCAGTATGTTTGGTAGGAAAAACAAATCTAGAACATGAAGGGGAGATAGTAAAAGCAGTTTTGTGAACAGTTCAGAAATTACAACTAGATGACCTGCAGTGACACATTTTACCCATTAAACTCACTTGATTAAAGGAAGAAAATTTTCAGGGAGTCAACTCCTTTGAACAGTTTTATAAGAATGTTTCTTTTTGACCCAAAGCATTCCTTCTCAATTCTGATTTTTCATAGGGTTAATGAATTAAGGAGGAAATAAAACATTTTATCAGGTATATTTATTTTGCATTTAAAGCCATTTACCCTAGCTTGCCCACTGTTGAGCTTTTGCTTGCACCTATAGCTTAATGATGGACAGAAATGTATTTGCCAACCCGGAGTCCCTGATTATCTTCAAGTCCTTTTCCTGACATCAGCCTGAAGACTCCCTCACCTGCTACTCTGTCCTCACATCTATTTAACAAACCTGTATTTTCTGGCTTCATGAGAAGTCTACCTCTATGAGTTCTGTACTGGGGGTGACTTACTAGGCTGATAGCCTGAGGATGCCAGTCTATGTGACTAGTAATGGCAGAAATGGGTTGGAGGAATTTGAGGTTGCCCTATGGGCAGACAATGAAATCAGATTTGGAAATGCTGAATAGACTTGGGAGCATGATGGATTGGTTGGTGGGCAGTGGCCTTTAGCAGCAAAAAAGCTGTATGAGTAGAGGATAGACTAAGGGTAGGGATGCTAACTGACGGGACAACTGATTTTGAATGATAAGGTTTGGTAAGTGTGGAACAAGTTAGAGGGCCGTTAAGCATCTGGTATGGAGCACGAAGGAAGATGAGCTAGCAGAGACAGGGTGGTTAGGCAGAGGTAAGTTGTTTGTGTGAGTGGTTAAGGTCATTTACTCTTCAATTAACACCCTTAATATTTAAAAGCAGTAACTTGAAGTCATGAGGGAAGATTTTAGCATTTTTGGGTGGTGTCTGAATGATTTGATTGTCAACCTCCCTTTGACATAATATTTGATTTATGTTTGGATCACACATTTAGTAGGACAGTTATTATTATTTTAAAGATTTTTGTCAAAATATAGCTAAAATATAATGTTATTAGTTTCAGGTATACACCATAGTTACTCAACACTTATATACCTAGCGTAGTGATCACCACGATAAGTCCAGCACCCATCTGACACCTTATTACACTATAACAATATTTTTGTTTTTAAAATATTTATTTACTTATTTTTAATTGTTTTTTGACTGAGAGAGAGAGAGAGAGAGAGAGAGAGAGAGAGAGAGAGAGAGAGAGAGAGAGACAGACAGAGAGACAGAGAGACAGAGAGACAGAGAGAACTGAACTGGAGGAGCTCCCAGCTCAGCACATGGTTCCGGACGGGCCTGGGCCGGGACTTGATCCTTAGTTCCTGGCAATGCAAAGTGAGTACTTAACCCACTGAGCCATCCTGGCTTCCCCTATCACAGTATTTTTGACTTGTATTTTCTATGCTGTGCGTTACATCCCCATGACTTACTTGTTTTATACCTGGAAATGTGAACCTCTTATTCTCCTTCACCGTTTTCCCCCCTTTAAAAGATTTTTAATTACAGTTGGTATTCAATATTATTTTACATTAATTTCAGGTAACAGCACAGTGGTTAAACATTTATATAATTTAAGAAGTGATCCCTCCAACAAGTTTATTTCTCTCCTGGCACTATACATAGTTACCATGTTATTGACTATATTCTCTATGCTTTACTTTACGTTCCCGTGACTATTTTGTAACCACCAATTTGTACTAAATCCCTGCACATTTTCACCCTGCCCTCCAACCCCCTTTCCTCCTGTCACCCTAATAAGTCTAGTACCCATCTGACATACATAGTCATTACAATATTACTGACTACATGCCTTATGCCAAACCCTACATCCCCATGACTACTTTGCAACAATCGATTTGTACTTAAACCCTCCCCCTTTTCACCCACCTCCAACCTTCTTCCCATCTGGCAACCATAAAATTGTTCTTTGTATCTATGAATTTGCTTCTGTTCTGTTTGTTTTTGTTATTTAGATTCCACATTTAAGCAAAATCACATTGCATGTGTCTTTCTCTTTCTGACACTCCACTCAGCACAAGACTATCCTGGTTCCATCAATGCCACTACAGATGGCAAGAACCCATTCTTTCTATGCCCGAGCAATATGTCATTGTGTGTGTTTGTGTGTATTTGTGTGTGTATACGCTGTCTGGAAAAAAATTCAGCCATAAATGCCTCTGTTTTTTAATACTGCATGGCTGGATACTTTCTGGACAGCCCTCATATATATGTACTACTTACTCTTTATCCATTCATTTATTGATTGACGGACACTGAGGCTGCCTCCACATTTTGGCCATTGTAGACATATAGATGGACATGTCGTCATGAACTAGCATTTGGGGTTTCTTCATATAAATACCTAGAAGTGAAATTACTGGGTCCTTTTTTTTTTCTCTTATTTTTTAAAGCCCAGTTTGTCTGGTATAAATATTTCTACTCCAGCTTTTTTTTTTTTTATTTTTCATAATATTTATTTTTTAGGGTGTGTGTGTCTTTCTATCTGAAGTGAGTTTTTTTTAGGCAGCATATGTAATGGTCTTGTTTCCTTATCCATTCAGCCTCCCTGTTTTGATTGAAGCATTTAATCCATTTGCATTTAAAGTAATTATAGATAGATATGTATTTATTGTTATTTTATTCATATTTTTGATTTTTTTGTCTTAAATTCCTCTAAGATTCCTTATAGTACTGGTTCAGTGGTGACGTACTCCTTTAGCTTTTTCTTGTCTGGGAAGTGCTTTATCTGTCCTTTGAGTCTAAATGATAGCTTTGCTCTAAATTTTAGAGTAATCTAAATGAGTAATCTTGGTTGTAGGTCCTTCCTTTTCATCAGGTTGAATAGTTCCTGCCAATTTCTTCTGGCCTACAAAGTGTCTGTTGAGAAGTCAGCTGACAGTCTTATGGGTGCTCCTTTATAGGTAAATAATTGCTTTTCTCTTGCTACTTTTAAGGTTTTTTTCTTTGTCTTTAACCTGTGTCACTTCAATTATGATGTATCTTGGTGTGGGCCTGTTTGGGTTTTTCTTGTTTGGGACTCTATTCTTCCAGGGCTTGTATATCTATTTTCTTAACCAGGTTAGGGAAGTTTTCTGCCATGATTTCTTAAAATAGGGTTTCAGTTTCTTGCTCGATCTCTTCTCCTTTTGGAACCCCTATGATGCAAAAGTTGGTATGCTTGTTGTCCCAGAGGCCCCTTAAATTTTCCTCAAATTTTCAGGTTCTTTTTTTCTTTTTGCTATCCTGATTGGGTGTTTTCTGCTACCTTAGTTTCTAGGTAGTGGATTCAATCTTGTGCTTCATCTTATCTACTGTTGATTCTCTAATGTATTCTCTATTTCAGTTATTCTTTATTTCTCACTGTCTTTGTTTTATAGCTCCATTTTTGTGTTTTCTGTCTCTTTGTTGAAGTTCTCCCTGAGTTCATTGAGCATCTTTATAACCAGTGTTTTGGACTCTGCATCTGGTAGATTGCTTGTCTCCACTTTGTTCTTTTTGTAGAGCTTTGTTCTGTTGTTTCATTTGGGACATATTTCTTTGTCTCCCCATTTGGCTACCTTCCTGTGTTTGTTTCTGTGTACTAGGTAGAGCTGAAATGCCTCTCAGTTTTAGTAGAGTGGCTTTATGTTGCAGGTGTTCTGTGGGGCCCAGTGGTATAGTCTCCCTAATCACCAGAGCTGGGTGCTCCAGGTGTGTACCTTGTGTGGGTTGTGTGTGCTTTCCTGTTATAGTTGAGCCTTGGTTGCTATTTGCATATCAATGGGAGGGATTAACCTTTGGGTTGATTGGTTGTGAGGACTGGCTGTGACTACAGTGGAAAAATTGTGATGCAGAGGCTCAACCTATAGATAGAGTAGGATCCACTTTAGTAGTGCTTTGGTGCCAGTCTGCTCTTTAGATGTGTCATTCTTAGAGGAGGCTGGGTGATTCTCTGACTCTGTCTAAAGCTGGCCACCAGGCATAACAGCCTTGGGCCTCCTGGGAGGGGTCCCACAATAGGCCAAGGTCAGTTGCAGGTTGTGCCCTGCCTGGGGCCAACTGGCATGAGCCACAAAGCATTTTTCAGATGGCCATCACCTGCACTGAGCTTAGAGGTGTTTCAAGAGGCCATTCTGTGAACCAAGGCCAGTTGCTGCTAGTGCTGGTCTAGGGGCCACTCAGAGGTACAAGACATGCCAAAGCCAAATGCTACTTGTTATGGTTTTGTAAACCTTTGAGAGATTTAAAAAAATACACACCATGAGCCAAGACAGGTCTTATCTAAGGAAAAGCCACTGGAAGCAGCTTGGTTGGGCCTGCAATTTGGGTGGGGTAGGGTCTCAGAGAACCACCAGAGAGGGATGGAAGAATGGTGTTAGCCAGGTTAATAGACTCAGGTATGGTGGCTGCCTGCTTCTGTACACTTGGAGTGATGAGGGCTTAACAAAGGAACAATTGATTTCCCCATTTCCTTCATTTGGGCAAAAGCTGCCCCTCTAGCCCTTGTCCTCAAGCCAGACACTCAGTTCCTCCCTGTATGACCCTGGCAAGTTGTTAGCTGTTGCCCCAGAATTGATCTCAGAGCAAGTGAATAAGTTCATGCACAGGCCCTTGAAGAGGAGCACGTGAGACTGAAACCATCCTCTGGTTCATTTGACCACTTCTCTGCTGGTTTTTACAGGCAGAAATTGGGGATTTCTTTTCCTGGCACTGAAGCCCTTGGTTGGGGGTCCTGCTCTGGGGCTGGGACTCTCGCTTCTCAGAGAGAACCTCTTCAGCCGAGATATTCCTCCCAAATTTTAACTACCACATGTGGGTGTGGTACCAGCCTGTTCCCTATCTTTGTCCCTCCTACCAATCTTGAGGTGGCTTCTTCTGTATGTCATTAGTTGTAGGACCTTTTTTCAGCTAGACTTCAGGTGATCCTCATTGAAGTTTGTTCTGTAGTTTGGTTGTAATTTTGATGTGGCCATGGGAAGAGGTGATCACAATGTTTACCTACTTTGACATCTTGACTGGAACACCTCAGGACAGAGACAGTAAGAAAACCTTTTAAATATTTTAACTCTGAAATTTTTTTTTTAGTCCCTACAGTCAAGTAGTGTTCTATTTATTTATTTATCTATTTATTTAATTATTAAATTTATTGGGGTGACATTGTTTAGTAAAATTACATAGGTTTCAGGTATTTGTTGCATTATGTGTTCATCACCCAGAGTCAGTTCTCTTCCTTTCACCATATATTTGGATCCCCCTTCCTCCTCTTGTACCCCACCCCACTTACCCTCAGGTAACCACTAAACTATGACTGTGTGCATGAGTTTGTTCTTTGTTGCTTTCAGTTTATATTTCACATATGAATGAAGTCATATGGTTCTTAGTTTTTTTCTGTCTGGCTTATTTTG
>PVKE010017115.1:0-31161 GCA_004027555.1 Craseonycteris thonglongyai
GGGGCTGGGGGCCTCCTGCTGCCCCAGGGGGTAGGGAGCGGGGCTGGCTGCCCCGGGGGGTGGGGAGTGGGGCTGGGGGCCTCCTGCTGCCCCAGGGGGTAGGGAGCGGGGCTGGCTGCCCCGGGGGGTGGGGAGTGGGGCTGGGGGCCTCCTGCTGCCCCGGGGGGTGGGGAGCGGGGCTGGGGGCCTCCTGCTGCCCCAGGGGGTGGGGAGCGGGGCTGGGGGCCTCCTGCTGCCCCGGGGGGTGGGGGGGCAGGAGGCTGGCATGGCCGGGGGTGCTTAGCGCCCACCAGCCAAGAGGCGGGCACCCAGTGCTCTCGGTGGAAGCCTGGCTCGCATTCTTTGGAGGAGGAGGAACAATTACTAATGACATTTAGGAAGAGATTAATGATGAGAAATGCAAGTTGGCATTTCAGGAGCGCCAGTCAGCAGGCCCGCGCCAGCCCACGCACGAGAGGCCAGGGTGGGGGTCAGGCGTGGCGGGCGGGAGTTCATTTCGCTGTGTCGATAACGACCAGGGCCCCTCGCTCTGCTTCTGGAGTTCAGGCGAAATCAGACCTGGAGGGGCTGGGGTCTGTCCAGGGCTGCAGAGGGCTTTGCTGTGTGCAGGGATGCGGGCAAGGACAGGAGACAGGCCCAGTGTGGTGGCACCAGGAGGCCGTGGGCCAGCAGGGGGCCGTGAGAGGGGAGAGCAGGTAGCCTTAGGGCCCGGCCACTTGTGTTCACATCCAAGCACCCCCTCTTACCAACTGTGTAACTTATCAAGCACCTTCGCCTTTCTCGGCCTCAGTTTCTCCACCGATAAAATGGGGACAGTTGGGAGGCGTACAGATAATGTGGGAAGAGTGGCAGCCGGGTTTGGGCACACAGAAGCAGCTCAGTAGGTGCTGGCCGTTGCTGTTTCCCTGACGTACTGTAAGATGCCCCGGTTTTCCCGTGGCAACAGCTCTTAGATTGGAGCACCTCACTTGCGTGTTGTACGGTTTAGTTGGTGCTATTCTCTTGTTCGCTGTGAATACATCAGATACCAGAGCGTTTTGTACCCTTGGGGGTCTTAGATAAACTGTGGCATTGGTCGGAAGTATGCTGGAGGGTGAGAGGAAGCAACATGCTGCACCTGTCTGGGTGGGCTGGGGTTCCCAGAGGGGGAGGGGAGCATGTGAACACCCCCCGCCCCCAGCTGCTCTGTAAGGTGGGGAAGGGTCCCGTCCCCGCTCCCCTCACATAGGGTGCTGGGGGCACACACAGGGACAAGTCATTATCATAGTAACCTTGAACGTTTTTACAGAGTTGGGGAGTGAAAACTCACGTCCACATGGCCTAGGGCAGGGGGTGGGAAACTTTAAACGGTTGTCTGTGTTTCAGACTGGAAATTGCCCATGATTACATCGGCTTACTACATGCCAGACATGGATTTTAGCACTTTTATACATTAAAACATTCAATCCTCGTGGTGCCTCTGTGATTAAGGTAAGGAAACTGAGGCACAGAGCAGTTAACTGACTTCCCGAGGCCAGAGCTGGTCAGGGCCTGCAGGCCACCAGGCCAGATCTGGTCCTCTTTCTGACCACGCTGGGTGGCTAGAGTTTCTGATTTTTCTATACATCAGGACCACAGTCCTAGGTGACACCAATCAGTTCCCCCCTGTAGACACGGGGACCTGCTCCCCAATCCAACACAACAACCCCGCCCATTCTGCCTCCCCTGGCTTGTTGCCCAGCTGGGCTCTGAGTGTGAGACCCCCACAGCAGCACCTCACCATTTGCAAATATCTCATCGGCACCTCGCGGGCTGGAAGTTGTTGAACCAGAAGTGGAACGGCTGGGAGTGCTGTTTGTTCTCGGCATTTTGCAGACCTGAAAGCCGGGGCTGGGAGCCGAGCGCTAACACGGGGCTCGCAGGGAGGAGCGGGCATATATTCCAGCCACACGGGTCTGGGGGCTTGAGCAGAGGGGCTTGACAGCGGGGCTCCCAGTTCACTCTCCAGCTCAGTGACCGACCCCCAGCTGAAACCAGGCCCAGTGACACGGTCCTACAGCCGCGCCCCTGCCCAAGGCCACCACCTGGTGCGCCACCATGTTCTTTCTGTAGCTGCCGCATCAAGAACGGCCGTCACCCATGCCCTGAGTTCAGCGTGCTGGCAAAGCCTTGTGGTTAGTGTCGCTACACTAAACATCTGCTTGCCATCTTACATGTTGTAAAAACTTGTACATGTGTTATCCACTTGAAGCTCATAACAGAGCTATGAGGTAGGTCTTGTTTGGCCCACTGTTCAAGTGAGTGAATAGGCCCTTAGCGATTTGAAGGGACTTGCCTAGAACCACACATACAGCAAGTGGCTAAGGCAGGATTTGAACTCCGAAGGCCATTGTCTTTACATCAACCCATCCACCCTACTACGCAGTTGTTTATTCATCTACCTCCCACCCATCCAGCCATCTACATATTTACCCACCCACCCAACCATGCATTCATTCAGTCTACCCATCCATTCATCTGCTCACCCATCTCTCCATCCATCTTCCATTCATCCTTCTCTCTATCCATCCATCCACCATCCATCCGCCATCCATCCATCCATTCATCCACCACCCATCTTTTCATCTGTCCATCCATCCATCCATCCATCCATCCACCATCTGTCCATATCTACCACCCATCCATCATCCATCTATCCAGCCTGCCATCCAATTATCCATCCATCCAATTATCCATCCATTCATCCACCACCCATCCTTCCATCTGTCCATCCATTCATCCATCCACCATCTATTCATATCTACCACCCATCCATCCATCTACCATCTATCCATTCATCCATCCACCCATCCTTCCATCTGTCCATTCATCCATCCATCATCTATCTATCCATCCATTTATCCATCTATCATCCACTCATCATCCATCCACCCAGCTGCACATCCAGTAGTTCAAGTGCTAAGTGTCAGGAACTCTGCAGCTTTGCTGACACTTCCTCATATACTGTCACCTGCTGCATGCTTCTCCCCCACCCCCACACTGCATATGCACCTGCACACACACGCACCCCTCTGGTGAGCTGAGTGGGCTGGGCTGGGACAGACTGGAGATACAGGGGATCCTTGGTTTCCCTCATGGAAGTCAGCAAGTTCTGCGTGGTGGGAGGAAGGGCGCAGGGTGGATCCATGTGGCCGTGGTGGGGCAGGTGTGGAGACAGTGACGCTGTGCCCACCGTTCATTTGGACTCTGGGTACAGGTGAAGAGGGGCAGAGAAGGCCTTGCAGGTGGGGCCACCGTATTCTTCAGCCCATCAGCCAGAGGAGGTCTGAAGGGTGGGCAGCCCATGGGGCCCCACCAGCCCGGATGGCAGAGGTCACCTTTGTCCTGTGCTTTGTCCTGGGCTGGACTGGCTCTCGGGACCAGCAAAGATGTGCACCCAGGTGTTTTCACAAGAACCGTCGCGATCATTAAGGGTAATCGGTCTCAGCTGCAGTTTTGACCGCTGGTGCGTGCATGCAATTCATCACAGCAAATTAGGGCCAGCCTCAGAACGTCTGGCGCTGCGACTGGGGGGCTGTCCGCGAGGGGGCCTGGGCCACGGGAGCTCTGAGAGCCATTTGGGGGAGCGGTCGGCCTGTTTTCTGGGGGGAACCACCCTCAGAATAGCTGCCAGGTGGCTCTCCACCTGCAGAGGTCAATTTTCTAGAAAGTTTTAGGAGGCGGGGAAGTTTTTCTTTTAGAAAAAATTTGGAGGAAGGTAGAAGCGGGTATGATCAAAGTCTTAAAATATCATCTATAAAACCTAAAAGCCCTGGGTTAGTTTAGGGACCTGAACATATGTGTTCTGTATAATTAGTGACCGTGTGACCTAGATTTTCCAGGACAGCCCCGATTTCAAGGGTCTGTCCCAGCTCTGGGCTTGTCCTGATTTGGGGCTTGCGGGATAGGAAGACCGTCCTCAGACGTGGAGCTGGGCTTTCTCATCAAGTGGTAACAAATCAATATTTACAGTTGTCGCGGCCTGGGAAGACTTGAGAAAATTAAAAGGGAAGAATTCCCTCTCACTATTTTTTTTCTCACATGGCAAAATATTTGGTGTCTGCAGCCGCGTGTGCCCCTTGCTCAGCCCCCCGCCCCCAGCTGTAGAAGCCGGGTGCACGCTTCCGTCCAGCAGGGTCGGAAAGCTTCTCGGTCCCTCCTCGGCCTGGGCCCGGGGGCGCCGTGCCCTTGACAGAGGCCTGTGCTCGGGCTCTGCAGGGGGAGCCCCATGGGGCAGCAGGGGGAGGAGCCCCGCCTTGCTCCCAGTGCCAGCTGGGCCCCAGCGGGCGACGTGTCCCCGGAGGCAGCCCCAGGCTTCACCTCGCTGCCATAGCCTGTGCCCCTGTGACTTCCAACCCCAGAACCGGAGACGGGAGCGCGGCAGCTCCGGAACGACTCAGAGCGCCCCAGCTGTTTTGGGGAGAAGGCGCCCCCTCCCTCCCACCTGCCCACTTACCCTTCAGGGTCCCACCCAGTTTCAGAAAACATCGTGGTAAAGTGCACACAACACACACACATCTAATCAAATACACAGATAAACAAAATGAGGAAATATGCACGATCATATGTAAATACAAACGAGATATAAAACGAAGGAAAATACACGTAATAAGATGCACTGTGTGGACCGCGTCTCAGTGGGCCGCTCGGTGTTACCACCGTGCCCAGGACTCCTGCCACCTGGCTTTTCTGAAACCGTCCCCACTAAACACGAGCTCCCGCCCTGCTTCCTGCCGCCCCGGGCACCCACCCTTCTACCTCCTGTCTGTGACTTCGGCTCCTCTGGGGACCTCGCAGAGGCGGGACAGGCGGCATTGTCCTTCTGTGACTAAGCTCGGTGCACTTAGCTCCATGTCTCCACTGTCCGGCAAGCAGCCCAACTGCCCTGGAGGGAGCGGGCTTAGGGACGGGGCGGCGAGGGGGTCCCTAGTTCTCCCCCCACCACCACCCCAACCCTGCTAGCGGAGGGCACAGCTTACCGGCTGTCATTCCGGGACACTCGCGTTGTGTTTACGGGTGTAGGCTCTGGGTGGCCAGCAGGGAGCTGTAAGCCTGGGACAAGGACCCACCAGGCCCCTGCAGGGTGCGGAAGGTGCCGGAAGGACACGTGGGCAGGAAAGCCTTTCCCAGGAGGTGGAAGTCAGCGGGGGCTGAGGAGCTGGGAGAAGGTGGCGGAGGCTCTGAGGCCAGCAGATGCCGGGCCTTGCAGGGCGGTCAGGACCGTGGACAGGGGCCTGGATCTCTGCTGGGTGTGGCTGGAGCCCATGAGGCATGTGCACAGTTCCCCTAGCTTCCTGCCCCTTCAAGGGAGAACCCAGGTTGTGCCGCCTGGGCACTTTTTCCCCCAGCTTCCCACTGCCGGGGAGAAGGGGCCCCGGCAGGAACCCGGGTCCTCAGCAGCTGGGGCTTTGGGAGGGGTCCTAGCTGTGCTATGAGTGGGGAGATGGAACGCCACAGGTAGCAACCAGCCTGAACCACTGTGTAGCACATTGTCAGCACAGGGTGTGTGTGTGTGTGTATGTGTGTGTGTGTGTGTGTATTGGGGGTGTACCTAGGTGTGGGGTGTGGGAGAAGTCCTGCCGTCCACACTGCCTTCTGAAGCGCCCCAAGGGCAGTCTTCCCACAATGCCTGGCTCTCCCCTCCCCCACGTGATCACAGTGGTGGGTTCTTGGGTTGGAAAAGGAAGGAGTGGGGGGATCATCGTCAAGACCCATGAAGGGGTAGACACGGCACCCTGGGCTGGTCTCCCCGGGGAGAGGGGCTCCCGGTCTCCCTCCTGAGAGGGGCGGGAGGTGGCCTCCCCTGGTGTAACGCAAGGACACCCCATGAGGCAGCAGGCCCAGGACGCGGGACCGTCCTGGCTTCCACAGAACTTCACCTCCCACCTCCACCCCCGCCCCAGACATAGCCCAGCCAGTGTCCTGAAAGACGTCCGGGGTCTCCGGAGGCCCCCACAATGTACCGGAAGCCTCAGCCCGGCCGCGCGTGCAGACACGTTTTGATTGGCCTACCTGGTGCTTTAAACATCGAGACGTTTTCTATTTTTTAAAAGAATCTGCATGTCCGGTCTTGCTCACAAAACGAGCCTGGAGCTTGGACAACCGCCCCTTCCCGACGAGGCCTGGGTTCTGGGGGCTGCGGTCCTGCCCCCACACCTGGCTGCTTTGTGCCTGGCCGGGCTGCACCTGCTCGCCACGGGGACCCGCCAGCCCCTGGCCCCGAGCCGGAGGCCTCTGTCCTGGCCGGCTGCACATGGTCACAGGGGCCCTGCCCACCCAGCCCGGTCCCCAGAGGCTGGGCAGCCAGCCAACTTGGGGTGCGCCCAGTTACTGGGAGCCAGCGCCCCTCAGATGGGCCATGTGGTCTTGCTATTCCCTCATGTGTGGGGTCTCTGACCCATACCAAGAGCCACAGGTGTGTCCTCAGGTGGGAAGAGGGACCCCTCTCAGTCTTGGGACCCCCATCTGCCCGACTGCACTTGCACTGGATTGTCAGCTTGCTGGTGTCCCCTCAGCTCCGTAGAGGCGCGATGCTCGGATCCCTGCCCGCCTGGGTCAGGTTGGAACCGTACCTGTTAGGGCCCTGGCTCCTTGCGGACAGGGGGCCATGTCTGAATCTGCCCTCGAGATGGACTGTCCCCCGTGGGCCTGGCTCTACGCAGGCGCCTGGCTGATGTGGTCAGAATGGGCTTCCCGGGGGGCCTGGAAGGTGGATAGGCCAGGGCAGCTTCCCCACTCACAAGGGACCTGGCACATCATTGCCGGAGCCCTCCATTCTCGGCCCTGAGTCCCGATCTGCTAGGTACCCCATCCCCGAGGGGCTCAGCCTTCGGGGACCCCCTACCTCCCTTTGGTGAAAAGCAGTGGTCGTAGCAGCCAAAGTCCCTGAGGACTTGGGGGTTCGGGCGTGGCCTCTGTTGCTGACGAGGGGGCAGATTTATCGGCAGCCTCGGAAGGATGTCACCTGCGACCTGATCTGTGACAGCGGCTGTGACACTTCCGTTTGCCCGTCACCTCAAGTCCAGTGGCTGGCCGTGCTCACACGCGCACAGGCAGCGTTAGCTCGCGCGTTTTGTTGGGAGTCCTGGGTGGAGCCTGTCGACCGGCTGGGTTCCTAATGGGCACCGTCAGTTCCCTCCTGACAACCTGTTCTCTGGGGCTTTTGTGCAGAGCCTGCCCCGGTGGGAGTTTATCGGGCTCCTGGTTTTGTTTCACATTGTCTCCCACACTTTCCCTGCAAGGAAGAGACGCGTTCCTGCTGCTGAGCGTGGCGGTTGGCCGGCCGCCTGCTGTGGTCTTCTGTGTGAGGGGTGCTTCCGGGTGCCCGAGCGGGGGTCTCCAGGGGCTCTCGCTGCCCTCAGAGCGGTGAGAAGAGCGAGGGCCCCCCACGGTCAGCCCCTTCGGGGAAACTGCCGACAGGAGCCGCCTGGGTGGTGGGTGCAGCTCCTCGCGTGCCTCCCGGGGTCTTTTAGGGCTCGCTCTGGGTTCTGCGGGGAAGCAGCAGGCTCCCCACCCTCCCAACGCCAACCCCGCCGCCCCGGGACGTCGGCACCTGTCTAGGCCGGGAGCGCCTGGCGAATCGAGGCTCCCACGAGTGACAGACAGACAGCCGCGGCGGCTGAGCGGTGTGCGGCTCACTTCCGGCCGCCGTGGAGTGGCAGACGACAGCCGGGCTGGGCTTCTGGCAGGCGGGCGGGAAAGCCTCGCACCCATCCCCGCTCACACAGCGGAGCTGCCGTGGCCCCGGAGCGCCTTCCAGGGGCCTTGTCCCCGGCCAGGGGGCACCGGAATCACCTGGGAGGACCCTGATGCCCGGGCGGGCGCCACTCCACGCGGCAAGCCGTCCCCTGCCATCTGTGGGAACGGGGTGCACGTGGGCCGCTGGGTGGGGTGTGGGGGCAGGCGGGGCACACGCGCATCGTGCCCTGGGCGTCCGGGGGAGCCGCAGCGTCACCGGGCGGGCACTGAGAGGGAGCCGCCGGCCATCACTCACTCCTCATTTCAATGACGCGCATTAGCTAAACTGCGTTCCGAGTGTTGGCTCAGCGCTGCTTACGGCGTGCTCTCGAGTGCGCGTCCCGTTTGTCAGAAGTGCAAACTAGCGAACATACGGGCCTGCAAGACGCGCCATCTGCTCGTCTTAGACCCTTGGCTGATTGTCAAGCGCTTCTAAAAATAAGTGCTCGCTAGCGGAGAGGGGCTGCCCAGGTGACACACGGCAGGGCGCCTGCCTGCGTCGGCGCCCTCCCCAAGGGAAAGG
The DNA here is from genome assembly GCA_004027555.1 of Craseonycteris thonglongyai. NCBI lineage: Eukaryota > Metazoa > Chordata > Mammalia > Chiroptera > Craseonycteridae > Craseonycteris > Craseonycteris thonglongyai. Next base: position 8,279 of record PVKE010017115.1, read on the forward strand.
CAGACGTGTGCGTGTGCACACACGTGTGCACGCGTGTGCTAGGGGAGGTGGGGAGGCGGAGCAGAGGGCGATGGGGAGCAGGCAGGCGCTGCTGATGCATCTTTTTGGCTGGAGGCATGAGCTTCTCTTCCTCGCCTCCCGTGTGACGACTCCACAGTGCAGATACCTCCGATGGCTCCCCACGGCCCAGCGTTAAGGGCAGGCTGCCTCGTCTCCCATCGGGGGGCCTCTCGGTAAGGCCCCCTCCCTTCCGGGCTTGTCTCCATGGCAGACCCCGTGCTTCTGCCAAGCGGCATCATTCATTGTTCCCGCAACATATGCTGCACTTTCCACGCAGGGCAGCCCGTCGTTAGGAGTGGGCCCCGCACACAGTGCACGTCAGCACCGCAGCTACAGGCTGCAGGACCACCCCCCCCCGTCTCGGTGCCTCAGTTTCCCCCTCTGTAAACTGGGGATAATAATAGCATTTAACTCCCTGGTCTGTCGTGAGACCCTGAGTGACTATTAGTGAGTGATGCGTGGCACACGGCGAGCACGTGACAGATGCTAGCTGTGGCCATTCTCGGTGACACGGATGCCTCCGCTCCATCGGCCGGGTGGTTCATTCTTCTTGCAGAGCTATCTCTGAGTGCATGTGTGCGCATGCACGTGTGCACTCACACACACACACACACCAGTGCGGATCTGCACCCAAGCACCCTCAGAGCCGCTGGAAGGCCAGCTGGCTCCCTGAGCATCTCCCCTCACAAGTCCCGTCCTCTACTGTGACCTCTCACCCCTCCTTTGGACCTGAGTGTGTGAGACGGCCCAGACGGGCCTCGTCCTGTGTTCTGCCCACCGCACGGGCCGGGCTCCACGCTTGTCCAGTGAGCAGATAGCAGAGCCCCGCGTGGCTTGGACACGGCTGCCGTGTTAGCCCGAAGGATCCAATTTCCCCTGGAAACGGTCTCTTCCCACACTTAAGGCAGGTTCCTGGACTTGGTCCCTCTCGCTGGGGACAGCACGTGAAACCAGCCCGGGGAACGGGGGCACGTGGCTGAGGCCGTCCGGGGGCTGGCCTGGTGGTGAGCCGTGGGGGGAAGGAGACCCACCACAGTCTCTTTTCCGACCTAGAACCACAGGAGGAAACGTGGGGTGAAGGTGAAGCCAGACCTGCAGGAGGGGCGGCAGGGGGAGTGTTCTGGGTGGGGACTAACCACCCTGCACCCTTGATCTTCTGTCAGGTGTGGGGGCTGGGATGTGGGCCCAGCCCTTCTCTTGTGCTCCTTGGGCATGAGGGTCTGTGAGTCCAGTGCCCACCCTCACCCGGAGCTGTGAGCGCTACAAGGGAGGGGCTGGTGCCCCGCCTGTGTGCCCGGTGCCCCCCCCTGGGGGCGGGGGTGCTGACACACTGGGACCCTGAAGGACTGTGGAAGGAACAAGTGAGTGAGTCAATGAACGGATGCGTGCACACCTCCCTCCCTGACAGCGTATGCCTGAACCTGCCCCCCTTCGCACCCGATCGCCCACTCTGGCCCCTGGGGGAGGGGAAAGCAGTGCATTGTGGGTCCTGAGGTCTCAGCCAGGGGGCTGTGGGGAGGGGCAAGGCCTTTGTCCAGCGCCTGTGGCACCAGGAAGACCACGCACGTTTCCACCTGCTCAGGGGCACTGCCCAGGGCTTGGAGGAGGCACTGGGAGGGTCCCTGAAACCTCCACCAGGCCCCCACTGCAGGTCCCAAGCCGTGTTTGGTGCCAGGGGGTATGAACAGGGAATGGACAGCCCCTGTCCCAGAGCTCCCTGGCTGGTGAGGAGGACTGTCAGGGGCACCGTTTACGGAGGTCCACGGAGCTCACCCTTGGCCAGCCTGCAGGGCACATGCAGCTGATCTGAATCCCTGGGGCCTCCTGGGAAGGGGCCTCTGTGATTCCGCCCGCCCTCCCCTCACCCAAGCCCCAGAGCTCAGGGAACGTGCTGAGGCCACGTGGCTAGCAAATGGCAGCCAGGACTCAAACTTAGGACTCAACCCATCTCTGCCACTAACGTGACCAGCGGCCTTGTCACCGAGGACCGCATGAGCACGAACAACGCCCGGCATGGGGCTCGGGCTCTACGGGCGTGTTCTCAGCAGCATAGCTGTAGCTCAGGGGGGACGTTGATCATGACACCCAGGTCAGGCTACAGTGCAGAGCAGTCTCCTGCAGCCATGCCGGTGCCTGGGGTGTGCAGAGACGTCCCTGTTCCTTCAGAGACAGCTGTGCCAGGCCACCAGGCAGCCCGCACGCTCAAGCACCGCTAGTCTAGTCCACACTCTGTGTGTGTGTGTGTGTGTGTGTGTGTCGGGAAAGGGGTCAAAGGGCACACCAGCAGTCAGAGTAAGAGACAGAAAACAGCCGAGACCTGGAGAAGAAATCCCTGCTGCAGCCTTGGGAGGGGCACTCATGAGTGTGAGTGTGTGTGTGCGTGTGCATGCGTGTGCATGCCTGTTGTGGGGCACCCAGTGAGTAGAGCCAGTGGGGCCCGTCCGAGTGTGTGTGGGTGCTCCAGGAAGGGGTCCCCGCAGACTGCGTGCTCCTGACACACTCCGTGCCCAACGCACGTCTAGGCTTGGGCCCTGGCATCATTTCCCTGCTGAATGCCCAGCAACAAGCATGGAGGCTGTCACCCCACAGGGATTCGGTACAGGTTTGTTGAATGAATGAGTGAACAACCATGCAAATGAGCACGGGGGTGTGACAAAGGGCCCTGCGGCCTGAGCACTGTGCTGAGGACTTGCAGAGATGGCTCAGCAGGACCCCAGCAAGGGCCTGCCCCTGACTGATGGTGTGTCACCCCCGGGCCCATCACTCACTTGTGTCCCGGGGGCAGATGGCCCAGTGCACCAGGCCAAGGCACCCAGGATGGGCCGCACCGGAAGCATCGAGCCACGGGACCCGCCCCCGCCCGTTCCCCGGGTTAATGTCCCTCACCTGCATCCCGGCCCACACCTGCATCTCCCTGGCAGGCAGTGAGGCCCGAGCGGGTGCCAGGCCTCCCTCCGGGCACCTCGCAGTGTTTCCCGGCTCCCGCCCCGGTCTTTCCAGTGCTGGGAAGTGTTCATCTGCCGGGTCGGCAGCATCTTTAAAAAAACGATTTTCTTCCTCCTCCAAGGGGGCTAAATATAGCACAGGCATAAACAGGAATGGACGTGGAGCCGAATGCCCTGTGAGAGCCATGCCTGCGGGAAGGTGCTCTCTCAGAACCCCGACCGGGCTCGGGGCCGTGGGGGGAGACGCTGCCGCTCTTCTCAGGCTGTAGAACTGGGCCCATCGCTAGACCTCTGGGGTGAGCTGCTCAGCACACAGGTGTGCTGTGTTGGGTGACTGGTGAGGCCCGGTGACGTCCTTGCCACCCTCTCCCCAGCTGAGCACGTGGTCCCTCAGTTCCGCCAGCACAAACACGCTCCCTGGGCGGCCCTGACCCACGTCCCTGGCTGAGCTGCCATCTGCACCATGTGTCCCACACAAACGGGTGGGTGTCTGCATGTCTGGCCCCTTGAGGAGGGGGAGCCCAGCTGGGGCCCTGCCCTACCCCCCTACCCGTCATGGTGCCCGGCCCAGAGCGTTCAGCAAGTACTACATAATGCAATGCTGAAGGCATCCTGGTGCCCGGCCCCCCGGAGCCTCACGTTTCCACATTCCCATCTGCCGTGACATCCCGGGCTGCTGCTCTCACAGAACTTCAGGGAAGGAGGGCCCGCCTCCCGTCTCCGCACCCTCTTGAGGAAGTGCCTTCTGGAGTCTGACCGAAGGACGAGCTGGTCCTGCTTTGGAGGAGAGACGGCCCACGGTTGTGTCCTGAGAAGCGCGTGCATTCCCAACCAGGCTGAGGCGCCAGCCTCCGGCTTTCTGAGCCGGCAGCCCCTGGGCCACTGTGGCCGGCCCCCCGTTGGTGGCGGGTGGTCCTTGGGGATTTGGTGCAGATGGAACCTCATCTCTGGTTGTCTGCGGCCAGTGGAACACAGGTCATGTTCAGGGCCACTCAGAGCCTCCATTGTCCATAGTCTGACCCCCCAGGTCCCCGGGTGACTCCGGCTCAGGGCCCATCCTGCATGTGCCAGGCTTATTCCGGCCCCCACACCCTTGTGCTGTGCCTTCCACGTGGAGTGCCCTCGCCCCTCTCCACGTGGGCACCTCCTGTACATGGACACACGCATTCACCCTCCACTGATTCACTCGAGAGTGTTTATTCCCTGTCTACATGTTGCCGCCAGGCCCTACGAGCCATACTCGGAGCACAGGGAGTTACCCACCCACGTTCAGCTTCCTAATGTCCTGCCTCTCCCCGCTCCCTGCTCCCCCACAAATGAAGAAGGGCCTGACCCCACTCGGATGGCCCAGGCCACGCGGCACCGGTGATTGACAGGCTGTTGTCACAGTGGGAGAGTGAGACCGCCCAGTCACTCCCAGGCAGCTATGCCCGACCTCGCATGCCCAGCCCTGGGCCAGGTGGCATGGGGCCGAGCAGGAAGTGGTTCCCTGCAGCTCAGAGCCCGGTCTGGCCCTCAGGAGGTACATGGGTGGGTGGAGGTTGGCCGGAAGTGCCCGGGGCGGGGGCTGTAAGGATGGGAAGCCACTGTGTGCCCTGCCGTTGGAGGAGGAGGCTGGGGCTGCCAGCGAAGGCTGCAAGCGGGGAGGTTGGCCTGATGGCGGGTGGGTTTGGCTCCCCGCAGGGCCGGCTGGCTGTCCCTGCCCAGAGCAGGGAGAGGTGCCTTGGTGTGAGGGTGGGCGTTCCCATGGAAACCGCTGCAGCCCATCTGTGGCCTCAGACAACCTGCTTAGTGCCTCTGGGCCTGTGACTCCCCCACCGCGGTGCCAGGGCATGCTGGCAGAGTCTGCGCTTGCGTCTGGCGTGGAGCACGGAGGGCCCGTGGACTGTGTGCCTGTGGGGCTGGCGGCGCCGGGAAGCCTGCCTTCTCTCCCAGGCCCTTGGCTCTCTTGGATTCCAGTCGCCTGGTTCCTACGTGGGTGACCAGGTGCCGGTAACGGAGCCTCTGTGAGCCTCACGCCCTCACCTTAGCACATCTTCCCACCTTGCAAGGCTGTTGGGGACTGGAGGGAATATGCCTGCACCAGCACACGGCACGCGTACCCGCCCAGCACTGAGGAAGGCGGGCAGCCGTGCCTGCCACCACGTGCCTTGGGCACCGGCCGGCATCTGCTCTGTGAGCCAGGTGCTGCCAGTCCCCGGCCGGGAGCTAGCCGGAGGGTTAGTGCCATCACTGCGGAGGCAGCAGCAACCGCCTACAGTGGGAAGGGGCTGCCACAGGGGCCCTGGGCCGGCGAGCTGGGGTGGCCCCAAGCCTCCTGGCCTGGCCTCGGGCCTGGAGCCGCCTCTGGGCCCTCAGCCCAGACCCGGAGCCTAGAGAGAGACCAAGTGTCACTTCTGACCCCTGCTGGTCACCGGCATAGTTGCAGGCCGGGGGCTCCCAGCCCCAAGGTGGCTGCACCCGCTTAGGAGGGTGCCCGGGTCTGGGGAGGCAGGAACACCCCGAGAAACTGCTCCTGGTCCCTGGAGGTCCTGTGCTGCCCCCCAGCAGGGCTCCTCTGCCCTGGGCAGCTTCCACTTCCTTTCTCCACGTGTTATGAGGTTGAACACGACCTGAGGCTTTGACGAGATGGGTCTGGATTTGGAACGGGACCGCTGACCAGAATCCCGGCCCCAGGCCCAGGCCCCCGGCTGCTGTGAAAACACGGGCTGTGAGGAGAGGAACGCGTTTGGCCAGGGGGTCGCCTGAGCCCTGGTTTCCTGGGCAGATTTGGTCAAACTGCGCACGTTCTTCTGGGCAGAGACTCATCACGTGACCAGATGGGCAGATGCCCCCCTGGAGCCCCCTCTCTGCCCGGTGACGATCCCCTGCCTGGGCCCCAGGCACCACCGTGCCCACCGCCTCAGCACGGCTGTGCCCCGCGGGTGCTTCTTGGCCGGAAAGCTTCGAGACACATCTGTCGTCTCCCTCCACTGGGCTCAGAGCAGCTCCGGGACGGACCGGGAGGGGGTCTGGGGGAAGCCCGCAGGCGAGCAGATATAATTTCCTCCTCCTCATTAGAGCAAAAGGGAGAAGGGGAGGTGAACGGGGACGTTTGAAATTCCTGCTACCGCCCCAGCATTTCCCCCTTCCCTCCCTCTAGCCTGTCCCCACGCTAAGACCCAAACGGCCTAAGAAAATAAGCAAAGCAATTTATTGGGAGCTCAGGTTGGCAGCATCGGGCGCCGATCCCCAAGCCCCACGTCAGCGCAGCATCTTGGCCGCTGCATCCCGGGAGCACTTTTTTTTTTCTGGTTGCGTTTTGTTTTGGAATAATCACGACACTTTCCTGCGGCTCCGGGCGTAGATGCACGGAGCGGGAGGGCACGGGCACGCCCGCCGTTCTTCTGCCCTCACGCGTGTCTCCTTTCTCCGCCTTTGCAGAACCACACCATGAGCCAGCATGCACAGTGAGGGACCGCACGACAGGGCCGCGCTCCGAAGAAGCTCGCCGGCGACGCCGTGGGGAGGGCCATTTGAACATTACATCCAATCAAAGTGTCATTTGCAACCCAGATGTAAAACTCTAACGATTTGGCCACGAGGCGCTGCTATTATAAGCAGCTGGAAATGAATATTAATGGCAGAGATTAAAAGTGTTCCTTGCTCAGTATTTTTTATTGTCCTGATACAGCTAGCGTGCTTTTAGAGTTTCTGCCGCGGACGACGTTTCTAGAGTTAGAGAAACCTGCTTTTTGAGGCTATTGTCCTTTGTTCCTTCATGTATCATATTGATAGTTAAAAAAAAAAAAAAAAAGATTAGTGTGATTTTTTTTTGTTCTTCGCTTCTTTTTTTTTCTTTTCTTCTTTTTTCTTTCCCCCCCTTTGGTTAACTACTTTTTAATTGCAATTCTAGGTAATTGTGCATTGTGATGTGATTGCTTGGCTATTGTCTGAATATTTCCTTTTAATTTTTTTAATTAAAGACTAATGCTTTGATTGGATTTGCCAGTTCACCGGACAGTGATTAAAACTATGTAATGAATATAATCGGTTTCAGTGCGACTGGATGGTCTGCTTTTAAATGTGACTTAATCTGACTGCAGTAACTAATACAGTTCAATAAAGGGAATCCATGCGATTAGCATCCGGCTGCCTGGTTCTCTCCTCCCCGGCCTGGGGCTGTCGTCACCCATGTGGTGTGTCCCCTGGGAGTGCCCGTGGGGACCAACACACAGTAGACCTGCTTCCAGGAGGATGTGTCATAGCCGAGGGCACGCCGGGTCGGGATGAGCTGACAGTGGTCACAGAAGGCAGAGTGGAAGGAACCCTTCAGGACAAAACACTCTGCTCTTCTCTGTTGTGAATGGGGAAACTGAGACCCAAGGTACGTGGGCGGCTTTCCCAAGGCCACAAAGCAGGTTTGTGACTCACGATTCTCCACTTTGTTCCTTGTTTGTCCCCCTGGGGGTGGCCTTCCCGGGTGCTGGGTGCAGGTGGTCACGTGGTTCATGAACCCTTACCTCCCCAGGAGCCCAGCCCCCTGGGGTTCCAATTATGGCCAAGGCCTGGGGATGACAGAGCCTGGCCGGGGGACCAGCAGGTGTCCCGTCACAGAGATCGGTGGGACGTGGACGTACGGAGACCTGTGGCCGGGACTCCAGGGGGGCAAGTGAGGTGCCGTGGGGAAAAGGCTCAGTGGGTCCTCACTCTCAGGGCGCCCTCTGCACTTGCAAGCCCCAAGAACGGGTGTCTCCTGACTTTTTGCACCTGCAGCGCCTGGCTTTCCTCACCACCTCCTGGCGCCCCGGGGTGCACCCAGCAGCCTCCATCTCTGCAGTCATCCGCCTCCCTCGTGCCCGGGCCCTGCTGACGTGCCAGTCAGCGGCCAGGGCCCCAGAACCTGCACGGGGAAGCCCTTCCTTGTTAACTTCTCACAAGGGGCAAGAAAATTGGTTATTACCCTCTGCAGAGCGGAAATAAAGCAGGGCCGCAGATTGTACCTAATTATAATGTCATACCAAGTCACGGGCGTGGAATTTGGAGCAATTAGACCCGGCATCTTCCGATCCCCACACCCACAGGCTTCTTGGTGGCCTGTCAGAGTTCCCCTTTCTGCCGCTTCATGTGCCGTTCTCCTACGGGCGGGGCGTTTCGTCCTTCAAAAGGCATGTTACACCTGCAAATCACAGGGCCGCCTCCTGCCCGTGTCACACAGAATGGAGCGGCCGCCGTGCCAGTGCGTGCCTTCGGGAAGCCGAAGGCAGTGAACTCCAGTTTCTAGCTCCCTGGAGACTTGTCCCTTTTAGGGGAGCACCTCAGGGTAGGCATCAGTATTCCCCGAACCGTGGCCGGGGCTGAGCCAGGCTGCCTCATGGACGGTGCTGAGACTGGCCAGGACCAGCATGTCCCCGGGTCCCCAGATCACTGCCTCTGGGCCCCCTCCAGCCCGGATTTATCCCGAACCCCATGGAGCCCAGGTGAGTCCTCAGTAAGTACCAATAGAAGATTTGATTTGACGGTTGGTGGCGGAGGGCTAAATTAGTCACTGCCCCCATTAAAAATACAGCAGGGGGTTTAAGAGCTTTTCACACCGAGTGGGAATCAGCAGCGACGCCGGCGGATGCCTTGGGTAAGGAGAGAGGCGGCCTAGGGGACCATGAGGTAATGAGGTTTATGGCGATGGCAAGGCAGCCAGGGAACCCCACTGACGCCCGCTCGCCCCGGCCCCATTGTTCTGGGGCTGCCTCTGCCCCCACCCCTTCTGCTGAAAGCCCCTCAAGACTGCCTGCTGGGAGGGGCATCGTAGAGGGGACACAAAGGCCTTTATTGGGACTGTATTTGTCACCGTCGGCAGTACTGGGGTGGGGGTGGTGTAGGGCTACAAACCTGTGCTTTGGGGAGCCCCCCCCGACCTTGTTTCAGTCACAAGACATGGAGCTGGGAAGAGCCCGCTCAGCTCAGGGGTGCCTTGGACAGTCACAGGGGGGCTTATGTGAAATGATAGTTCTCGAAGGGTCGGAGCCCCGGAAGTGGCCGGGAACTCAACAGGGAAAAGCCCTGAGTGGGGAAAGTGATGCGAGCGTCGTTAGGGATCTCTGGTCGTACGGGGTTCCGATAACACGTGGGTTAAAACACGCCGAGCGTCTTGTCCAAGGTCACACAGTTCAGGACAGCATTGACACTGTAAGTTGGACATCTGCCTTCCAGCCTTGGCCGTCTGACTCCCCTCTGTGGTCATCTTCTGTTGGTTGAAGGGCAAATTGATTGAATAATAACTATTATTACTACTAATAAAATGACATTGTGCTGTGTAGGAAAGACTGCTGGCTCTCCTCCTTTTCCTTAATAAAGTGGCTGATTTTTATTGAGCACGTGCTACCTTGGAAGGGGCAGATTATATGCCTTTTCCTCACTAGAAGTTAGGCGTGGCCATCTTACTATTAGTGGCCATACTTATTCAGTGAATGAGACAAAAATAGAATTGATGTGTACAGTCTAAGAATTGTCCTTAAGGAGAAGAAGTGATTGCATCCCTTTCCCTTCCTGATGGCTGGAATGTGGATGCAATAGCTGGAGCTGCAGACACCATTGCGAATCATGAGGTAATCTGGGACCAGAAACCACACATGTGTTGAGCAAAACTACCGAAGGAGCCTGTGTTTCCAACAGCACCACATGCATGCTAGCTCTGTCCTGCCTCCTGACACTTCTGAACTTGAGAGAAAAAATAAACGCCTCTCTTGTTTAAGCCATTATTGTTTGGGTTTTTCTGCTACCGTTGAACCAATTCTTAACTCATGCAAATTAAAATATATACATATCTGTCTTCAAGTAAGAACAAATCAGGCTAAGAGGCATAGCTCAGTGGCGTACTACCATCAATAGCTGTTTGGCTCGTAAGTACGTGGGGTTGGGCTGGTCTGAGCCGGGCTGTCTGGCTGCTGTTTGATCCGGGACGGCCTCAGCTGGGATGACCGGGGCCCCTTAACTCTGTCCTCCATGCTTCATCTAGTAAGGCCACCTGAGTATGTTCTGCTCGTGGCCAAGGGCAAGCGCAGGGCCAGCCCAGGTGTGCAAGCACTCTTCAAGCGTCTGCTTGTGCATCACGTTTGCTCACATCCCTTGGCCAAAGGCAATCACATGGCCAAACTTAGACTCAAGGTCAGGGAAATATACTCTACCTTCTGATGGGAAGCTCTATAAAATCCCAGGACAAAGGACTGGATTCAGGGCTGGATGGAACATTGGGCCATTAATATATTCAGTGACCACAGAGCTGAAAGCCAACTTCTCTCCTCCCAAGGCAAAACCAGGTCATGCATCGGTATGAGCCGTGGCCACAGCTGGGGAAATGGGCAGATTAACATGGTCCAGCTTAGTCTTGATGGCTTGGACCTTGCTTTTGGAGAAGAGAGGGGAACCCTCAGAGGATGTGTCCCCCAAATTCTTGTTACCTCTCAAAGTAAATTCACAGGGCCACTATTTTTACAATTTACAGTTGCTCTGGGTTCGCAGTTGATTTTGGTTTACCAGGAAAGTAGCCAAGGATCACGTGCTGTGTGTGGCACTCCGGGTTCAGGAATGGGACAGAACAAGCCGATCTTGCTCCATCTCTCACGAGACGCACCGAATGGCCTATATTTTGCCATAAATGCCCCTGGCTGTTTCCTCTCCCTTGAACACTCTTCCCTTCTTTTTACCTGGATAACCCCAATTTTTCACTCGGCTCATTGAGCTCAATAAGCTCGTTAAACTTAGCTGTCTAAGTCTCAGGACCAAGACCTGGATGAGGTGAATGAAGCAAAATTTGGACGATATTGTAATGCCAGGGCCGGCAGAAGAGAGGCAGGGCTGTACATCTTCAGCGTGGATCCTGTCTGTATTTAAAATGTTGCTGGTTTATTCATTATAGATTTTTTGTTCTTGCATTAATTTTGATTTTTAAAACATTGCATTATAATACTATTCTGTGGGGAAGCCAGGATGGTTCCGCGGGTTAAATGCTGGCTTTGCAGCCCCGGGGACAGAGGATCGGGTCCCAGCCTTGGCCCGTGTGGACCCATATGCTGAACTGAGGTGAGTTTCCCATGCAGGAGGCCCCCAGTCCAGCTCCCACCCTGTGTGGCCCCTGCCCACCTGTGTGAAATGAAACCATGTTGAAAACTGATGACGTACAACTATGGAGTCTGCTCTGGGCCCTCCCCCTTCTCTCTGTCTGTCTCTGTCAAAAACAATAAAATAAACCTTTTTTAAAAATAGTATTCTGGGTTTTTTGTCTTTCACTGAAATGTTTTGCCCCAGGTGAGCGCCTCCCTCATTTCATCCTAGTCTTGGCCCTACTTATCCTTGTCTAGGCAACCTAGTCTGACCCCAACAGTCAGGTAAAATGTTCTGATAGACACTGGTAATACCTGCTGCGTTGCTGGGCATCCACACATTTTTTTTTCTTTTAAGATTTTTTTTGTTTGTTTTTTGACAGACAGACAGAGACAGAGAGACAGAGAGAAGGGGGAGGGCCCAGAGCAGTCTCCATAGGTGACAGCATTAGTTTTCCATATAGTTTCACTTCACAGGTGGGCGCGGGGCTGCGCAGGGCAGGAACTGGGCCAGGAGCCTCCCACATAGGCCGCGGCAAGAACCGAACTGGGGGCACACCCCAGCTCAGCATGTGGGTCCGCATGGGCCAGGGCCAGGATTCGATCCTCCGTCCCGGGGCTGTAAAGCGAGTGCTTACCCTGCTGAGCCATCCCAGCTTCCCCTCCATGCACCTTTAGAACTGTCTCTAGGACTGTGTATTACTCAGGACAAGCGAGGTCATGGCCCATTCACAACAGGCCACAGCTGTAGTGGCTTAACACAGCAGAGCTTTATTTCTCACTGACATGACATGGCCACCTTGGATCTGCAGGGCCTTTTCTCTTCATAGTCACCCAGGAAATCAGGCTTAAGGAGCAGCTGCCACCGTAACTGTCATCCATGACTGAGCCAGAGGGCCAGAGAGAACTTGGGAGGGTCTCACACCCGCAATTCAGAGCTCTGCCCAGTAGCTTCCTATATACAGTCCATAGACAGACACACACAGCACTGCATCTCACAGCTCATTGGCCAGCAGTTATCACATGGTGCCACCCACCACAGGGAGCCAGGAAGTGCAATTGTGCCCCGTGCCAGGAAGAACTAAGAACAGGCAAACGTTGGCAAATTGCACTAATGACTCTTCCCCTCCCCTCTAAACAAGGGTGGAGCCTGACATTCAGTGAATCTGGGTCTATCCAGCACCCTGCACAGAACCTGGAGCAGATGCATATTTACTGCATGTATGCAGAAACTGCATGAACGTGAATAAATGACAATTAAACAAGCTGAGGGGAAAATAAGCATGTGTATGAGGATAACTTGTAGCCTAAAAGCAGTGGCGTATGTCAGATCTGGGTTCAAACCTCAGCTGTACAATTAGTATAATAGCTGTGTGGCCTCAAGCCAGGCACTCAACTTCTCTGAACCTCGAGCACTTTCACTGGTAAGAATAACTCAGGCTTACTTCCCGAATTATTTTGTGGCATCAGAATGACGAGGATGTTGATTAACACGTGAGTGCTCCCTATGTGCTTGGAATTATTCTCAGCCCCACACAACTCAATGACCACGTGAGCACTGTGACCCCGTTTTACAGATAAGGAAACCAAGGCTTGCTAACGCTCCCTTCTGACCCCAGAGCCCTGTTCTCAGCCCACAAAGCACGATAGCTGAGCGCTTAAGAAATGGTCTCTCCTGATGCCCCCATCCCTGACCCCTACAGAGGTCGGCCCGCAGGGGTCTGCCTTGGCCTAGAGTGACCTTGTGGAGGGGCTGAGACCCCAGATGCAGAGGCAGCAGCTTGGCCCGCCCCTCCTCCCCCTGAGCTTTGATTGGCAGATTTTGCACGGGCCCAGCCCACCTGGCGCCTGCCATGGGCTCCGGGCTGAGCGAGCTTGGCGGTGCGAACTTATTTGTGGAGTTATTAATTACTGAAGGGCGCAAGCCGTCTTCTGTGCATAAAAATATGTTTGAGCAGTTTCTACTTAAACTTTAAAGAGAACGTTAATCAATTTTATTTTAACAAAATGACCTTAAGCAGGGGAAAAAAAAAATTGGTGTTATTTGCCCAAACAGGCAAATTAATTTCTCTCTCTTGAGAAATCTGAGAAGTTTCCAGAAATAGCTGTGCATAATTTATACCTGCCCTGGCCGCTTCTAGTTGAATGCCTCTGTTGCAGAACGTACCCAGAAAGAACGGAAAACAGAGGCCCTTGCAAAGTGTCTGTCACCCATGCCGGTCCCCTGTGCTCCTTCACCCACCCTTTCCGCGACCTTGGGAAACCAACGCTGGGGTGGGGGCAATGTAGTTTCTGAGAAGCCTGCCCAGTCTGAGTCAAGGTCACTGGGAGGAGAGGAGTGGTCCCAGGGCCAGGGCATTCTCAGGGGACCTGAAGAGGGTCTCCAGCAATCCCCACAGCCCTGGGGAGCCCTTCTGCAGCATGCGGCTTACAGGCGCCTGCATGCGGCTCTCCACTCCCCCCACCCGTCTCCCCACCCCAGGGATTCCCAGCATGGCAGGACCTCAGAACCTCAGAACAGTCAGCAGGACCTGTGCAGACCTCCAAACCTCACCCCTCTGCGTCTCTGCTCCCTGCCCAGTGGCCTGCTGCCCACATGTGGACTGGCCCACGAGGTCCACCTGGAGCGTGAGGCTTCGAGGCAGGCCTGGGGGCTTCTGGAGCCGTGATCAGTCTGCAGTCCCGCCTATAAGGGCAACGGGACTTGTGGCAAGCCATTCCAGCTCCCTGGCTCTGCATTTCCCGTCTGAGTGCGGAGGTCATGCTACTCCTGCCTCCAGAAGGCTGCCCTGAGGACGGAGGGAGAGTCCTGGCAGGAGGTATGCTCCCAGAGGGAAGTTTTGTCCTTTTGTCTCTACTGTCTCGCTCCCCAGAACACAATAGATGCTCAATAAATACGTGTTGCCTGAATGGACAGAGTGCCAAACATGTCCTTGTTCTGTTACTCTGACGACTAGTGGTATCACAGCAGTAGGGCTTTTTAAATTTTTTCAAATGTAAAATTAGGTCATAAATACAGCAAATTATTTTTGAAACTCCATTTGCCCATGAGCTACCCTCACCACCCCCCTGGAGATGCTGATAGGAGTCAGTTGGAGGGAAGAGTTCCCTTTCTCCTCTCCCTTTGAAACCGCTATCTTGCATCTAGTAAGTGCTCGATGCATATTCATTGAGTGACTGCGCGAGCTTAGAGCGGGAGCAGGCAGTGAGGGAAGTGGGCTGGGTGTGATGGCTGGGTGGTCAGTGCCCAGCAGGCCCCTCCCCTCGCCGCCCTGCAAGAGCGGTCATTGCACAGTGAGGGTGAAACCCCAGCCTCCTCCTCCACCTTCTCAGAAAAGCACTGGGGGGTATGGGGTGGGGGGCGTCCTCATAGGCAGGGGAGGTGAGAGTCTAGGGTCCCTAGACTGGGGTGAGGAGAGGTGTGGAGCGATCGGTTTTTTCCTGGTCTTTGGCTGGAATCGAGCGGTGACTGTCTGATGCTCTCTGTCTTGTTAGGCTTCCCGTGGTTGATGCTTAGGCTAGAGTGGTCAGGCGCTTTGGAGGAGGGGGATTGTTTATTTGGTCTGTGCCCATGGGCACTGCCAGGTTGCTGCTGCTTCAGCTCCAAATCTGGGACACCTGAGACAAGAAGAAAACCCAGTGACGGTCCCAAAGGGGGACCCCGTGCACTGTGTTACGTAGCAGTACCACGTCAGGGGAAGGTTTGTGACCAGTCCGCTCTTCCTGGGGGCCTGGAAAACATGATGTATCACTCAAGGCAAAACTGCTTGTAGCAGCCATGGCCAAGACAGGCAGGCATACGGAGACACACACAGCCTGGACACAGCCCTACACACACGCACGCACACATGCTAGACAGCAGAGCGGCACACGCACACGCACACACACACACACAGGCATGCACCAGGCACACTGCCCACTTGGCCACATGGACAGGGCTCCCGGACACGCGTGCACACACGTCCACATGCACACAGCATATGGAACAGCCCTGCCTTCCCCCTGGGTTTCCAGGAGGCTCAGCGGGGGGTGTGAGTTCCACATCTGACTTTCCTTGTGTTCGTTAGACTCTCGGTGTAATTAAATGTTACATTGAATAATCCAGTGAGGGCTCAGTGGCGGCAGAGGCGGCTGCGGCGGGCTGGGGGACCCAGGGAGCTGGATGCTTACCTCGGTCCCCATCCTTCCTGCCCGCCGGGCTCCCCCAGCCGCCCCTGTGCCCCGGACTGTGGAGCAGAGGTGCCTCTGGCTACGGGGTGCCCTGGTCAGGCTTTGAGGGGGCGGGTGGGGTCTGGGGAGACCCCCTGGGCTGTCTGTGGCTTGGGAGTCACTTGTGTCTGGCTCCTGCCAGGCCTCAGGGGCAGAGGAGTCCCTCTGTCCTGCAGGATGGCCACCCTGCTCAGCTGTGCTGGGCAGAGCCGGCCGGAAGGGTTTCCATGTTCCCGTCTCTCTGTTCTGTGACCTCCCTGGGCCTCCACGGGAGGCGGCTCAGTGTGGGGGTCACAGGCCACCCACATGGGTACCACGTGCTCACCGTGAGACCTTTGTGTGCCCGGTGTCCTCATGACTAAGATGGGGTGACTGGTTACTGCATGGGATTGTGAGGTGGGAGCTGGGGGAGGGTCGCAGAACAGAGAGCAGCGTGGGCTCAGTGAAACCACCCCCTGCAGCCGGTTCTCCCCTCCCTCGGCCCCCACCCCAGAGCCAGAGGGGTTGGATCCAGCACCAGTGATAATTCAGAGCAGTCTCAGCCCCTCAGCCTCAGCTCGCTTACCTGTGGAACGGGGTTGCCAGTCACTCTGGCCGGGCAGGGTACCAGGATGGCATGGCACCAGGGCAGCTCGGCCTCCCCTCCTCTTTTCAGACTTCACTTCAGGCTCCTGAGCCCTCACCTCCTCCCTCCTTCCTGCTCCAGGAAGCGCAGAGCTGGGGCTGCACTCGGCCCAAAGCCCAGCCCGGCTCTGCTGCCCAGGACCCTGCCCATTAGTGAGGGCC
This sequence comes from Craseonycteris thonglongyai, assembly GCA_004027555.1. NCBI lineage: Eukaryota > Metazoa > Chordata > Mammalia > Chiroptera > Craseonycteridae > Craseonycteris > Craseonycteris thonglongyai. The sequence goes on from PVKE010017115.1 coordinate 24,357, forward strand.
TGGCATGGACAGCCCGAGCCCCTGACGCAGGCCCAGTCAGTGACCTCCCCGTGGACTCCTTTCTGGAGTGGACTTGGAAACGCATGCCAGCCCCTGGCGTGTGCAGGCTGGACAGTGGGTGAGGCGGGCTGAGGATAAGCCACCAATGAGGTGACGTGGCCTCTGCCTGCTCGTCAGAGGAGGGGGTGGCTGGATGAGGACTCCCCGTGCAAATCCTCACGAGAAGCCGGCTCCCACCTGCCATAGCGGCCTGGCGCCCCAAGCCGCTGAGCCGGGGGCAGGGCCGGCCCCCTCCACGCGCACACACGGGGACAGGGACACCCACTTAAACCCTGACACACGCACCCGCAGGCACAACGGTGGGCGAGCGCCAAGACACACCCAGAGTCTCCCTTGCACGCCCAGATGGACCCACCAGGGGACAAGGTCAGTGATACAGGTGCCTTCCCATGGAGATCAATCCAAGTTCATGACACACACACACACACTGTGTGCAAGAGACACACAGAGCTCCAGCGGCCACCCGCTGCCGGCCCCTTTCCTGGTGCAGGAAGACAGGCTCCCGTGTCTCCCTTCCCATCAAATCTGCACCATCGTCTTGTCACCTCTGTTGTATGGGGGACGCAGAGTGGCTCAGGGCCCAGCTGGTGGACTCCCAGTCCAGTGCTCTCCGTAGTCTGTGTCTGGAGGAGGCCTCCGAGCCTGCCTGCCCATGCAGCCCTGCTGTGGCTGAGCCATGGGGTGCCTCCAAGAACAAACTGACTTCAGGGTGTTTTGAACACGGAGCAGGGCCCCTCCGCCTCCCCCTCACCCAGGACTCAGCAGCGCAGCTATAGCTCATGAATATTCAAGGCCCACTGGTGCCCTCCCCTGTCTCCCCCCCTCCTTGTTTTGCACTGAGTCTTAAGTGAAATTGATCTTTTTAAGGAACGAGGTATCTGCCTTTTGTTCTCCTGCTACCCCCGGAGTCCCCCAGAAGAGGAGGACCCCCGCCTGGTTTGAGGGGCACGCCTCAGAACCAATCGCTGCCTGGCATGCTCCCCGGGCTCTGGGCTTAGGCCTGGTGCCATGTGAGCAGATGGCCGTGATTGCTGGCAGCCCGGAGACCCTGCAGGAGAGTCGCGTATGGGTGTTTACAGCAGCCCGGCCCTGCCGAGAGCATCAGAATGGCAGACCCAGTGGCGCCGGGCCGCTCGGGGTGGGGCTAGGGGCAGCCCACGTTCCTGAAAGAAGAGAAGGGGCCCCCTTCTTTTCCCAAGGAGAGCCCTGCTCAGAGCCCAGAGCCCAGTGCCCAGTGCCCAGCACCCAGCACCCAGCACCAGCACTCAGACTTAGCACCCAGTGCCCAGCACTTAGCACACAGCACACAGCACTTAGCACATAGAGCACAGGACCCAGCGCTTAGCACCCAGCACCCAGTGCCCAGCACTTAGCACACAGCACACAGCACTTAGCACATAGAGCACAGTACTCAGCGCTTAGCACCCAGTGCCCAGCACCCAGTGCCCAGGACCCAGCATACTGTTCCAATGCAGGGAACAACAAACCCTCGATTCTGGGGGTGCCACCCACCCTGCCCCCCTACCTCTCTCCTCCACTTTTTACAAGGCCCCCCCTGCAACTCTCCGGTATCTCACTCCTCTCAGAGCAGGTCCACAGAGGAGCCCCACTCTCATTCGGAAAACAGATCCAAATACCTACTGTGTGCTCAGATGATGAGGAACAGGAGAGGCTCTCAAAGCCTCATTCCTTTCCTTCAAAGCCCCTAAACTTCTGTTCAGATACATGCATGTTTGTTGGGCAATTGCCTGTCTTCACCTCCAGGCTGAGCTCCACAAGCACGGAGTCCTGGCACGTAGTAGGTGCTCAGTAAATCATCGTGGAATGATGTACGGGCCCTGCCCTCACAGAGATTCCAGTCTGCCGAGGCTTCTGCGCCTCTCACCCCCCCCTGTGTCTATGGGGGCCCACAGCCTCCGCCTCCCCAAGACCCCAGCCACCTACCTGGTGGCTCTTGTTCTGTGGATCATGTGGTTGAGAGCAGTACACAGGGCTCTTCAAGACCCCAAGCCCACCCCGCTACCCCGTGGCCTGCAGCCCACGGAGGGCTCGCCGTTCCTCCTGGCACACAAGGTTCTTCACGCTCTACCTGACATCCACTTTTTCATTCATTCAAAACCATTTACTGCGCACCTACTAAGTGGCGAGTCCTATAGGGCTGAGGGTAAGACATGAATAAAATACACAGTCACTATTCTTGTGCAGCTGATTCTAGGGGTGCAGTGGGTGGAGACAAAGCACAAGTAAGTAGATACTGTATTATGGGTGCTGGGGGTCGGGGAGGAGATGAGAGCTGGGAAGGACGGAGCAGGGCCCGGGGAAGGGAGATGTGAGGAGGGTGGGTGGGTGGCTTCCCTGACCCTGGAGCAGAGATCTGAACGAAACGAGAGAGTGACTGTGTGGCCGTCCTAGAGAAGAACGTTCTAGGGGGAGGGAATGGCAAGTGCAAAGGCCCTGCGCCCCTGCAGCCATCAGCAGGGGTCACAAAGTCCAGCATCTGTGTCCAGGCAGCAGTCACGAGAGACGTGCACTCGGTGCACGTGTGGTGACCAGTGCTGGGGAGGCAGCAGGGAGTAGTGAGGCCTGCGGCTCACGTGGCTTTTCTATGGCAGGCCGCTGGCGGGAGACACGGGAAGGAGCAACCAGAGCTTCTCATAGTTCAGGCAACGCTAAAAATCTTCCTGTTTTAATAAAATGTGACATCTGCCAACTTCGAAGCCTGGGATGCTCATTTTTAAGTATTTTTTAAAAAACCCTGCTCATGCCTAACAAGACCCGGGTATGGGCCAGGTCCAGCCGCGGCCCGCACCCCATTGCCCCACTTGCTCTTGGCAAACTCAGGCAGAAGCTGCTGGAAGTGGTCTCCCGCCCCTGCCCCCATCAAGTGCACACGCCCCCAGGCCCCCTGCCCCCCCCGGCCCGCTTCCCCCATTTATGCAAATGGAAGTCCTGTGGCTCAGCCAGCGCCTCACTGGAAAGAGGCCTCAGGTCTCCCACCCGCAAACATGACCTTTTCCTGTGTCAGAAACGAGATTTCGAAATCAATCCGGCCTGCGGGGCCGGCCCCGGACAGGAGGGGGTCCATGCTGAGCGTGAGAGAGCCCGGCCAAGGGGCCCACACACCTGAGAGGCTGCCGTCCCCGGCCACCGAGCGTCTGCACAAAGGCCGTGAGGCTACGACGTGACCTCACTCAGTCCTGCCAGGCCCGGCCGGGACCGGCTCAGCAGACGGCGTCACGCACACACTGAGCCCCCTCCCAGGCTGCTCGCCACAGGTGGTCCTCGCCACGCGGGTGGGGCAGCACTGGGATGAGCCCCAGGCCCCACACGGGGAAACTGAGGACAGACGGGCTTCCGGGACTCACTCATGGCATGCAGCTGGGCTGGCATTTGCCCTGTGATCTCCTCACCTGGCTCTCGTGGGCTCAACAAACAGCTGGCTGCCACCCGCCCTGTGCCCGGCCTGTGCCAAGGGCACCAACATGAGTCAGGTCCAGTTCCTGCCCCCAGAGTCACCGGGCCCAGGGGCAGAGGATGCTGCAGTCCGTGCAGGTGGGGGGTGGTCTGCAGGAAGCTGCAGAGCCTGCGTGGTCCCAAGCCCTGTGTGAGCCGGTCCTGCCGCCCACACCCTAGGGGCATTTTCGTTCTGGGAGCCAGTGAACTCCCTCGGGGCTAATGGCAGCCAGGATTCTGTTTCTGTCCTTTGCAACCAAAACAGCCTGACTAACTCAGGGGCCTTTCTGATTCCATCCCCCAGCTCGCTGGCATGGGACGAAGATTGTGCAATTGGGTCCCCTTGTGTTACCTGGGCTCCTGCCCCCACCCCCAGCTGTCCCCACCCACCGTATGGACTTGCCATGCCTGCCTTCGCTGGTCGCCAAACCTCCCCTCCCCCAAGCCTCTCCCATGTTTCCTGCAGCGTTCCCAGGCTACTCCCTCCTTTCTGAACACCCTGCACAACACCACCGGAAATGGCAAGTCAGACAGGGTGTCCTTGGGTGAGTCCGTGTGAACTTATATCTGTGTTCTGTCCCCAGGTGTGCCCGTGTGTATCTGTGGATCCTGTGTGAGTCTGTGTGCGTGTGCCCAGGTGTGCCCGTGTGTGTACTAGTCTGTGTATTTGCTCTCCAAAGGCTTGCTCTCTTGTCCCCAGTTTGGCCATTTCTCCTGCTTTTGGCTGCACCCCAGGATTTGTGCTTGTCCGTGGGTTGGGGGTACTCTGTAGGAGTGGAGGTGGCCCTGCCTTGCACTGGGACAGCTCTTTCAGTCTTCCGGGCGATTCCGCGCATTAGCTGGAGGCAGCCCTGTGGACCCGGCGGAGCCAACCGTCTTGGCTTGGCTTGGAGAGTGACGTGCTGAACGCTGCACGCGGCTGGCTCACACGTTAGAATAGACAGGGCCCCTTTTTCCCAATCCCTCATTTCTTTGTCCTCATGACGAGACCTCAGAGCTACCCTAGTATCGTGGTTCCTGTAAAACTCAGTGACCATTATTGTTATTATTTTTGGATCAAGCCATACAAAATCGCCAATATTGACCATTTTTGATCCATAAGAAAGTCAATTTCACTTGGCTTAACATTACATTACATTTTAATTAGCTAGAGCATCACCAGTGACTTAGATTTACTTCCGTGCACCCCCCACTACACAGGTGGGGAGACGGAGGCACAGAGAGGTGAGGGGACCTCTCCTGGCTACACAGCAGGGACAGAGGTGACCTGACCCCGGGGACCACAGCTCTTTACCTGGGACCCGTCTGCCCCCGGCTCCCAAATCCATCTCCCCTCCCCCAGCCCCCACCTCCTGATCTGTTGCCATCCCAGCGTCTCTGTTCACTGGAGTAACTCACATTTCCTTTCAAGACTATTGCAAGAGTACCTACTGCCAGGCCCACCCTGCTTTCCCGAATCTGTGCTTTTGTGCCACCCCAACCTCTTGGCCGGTCCCTCGGACATGGGTCCCCTGGGGAGGTTTGAGTCACAAGGTTGACAACTGCCTGGTAACGAGCGCATTGAGTCACCTGGGCAGGAGCAACTCCTCACTCTGCCCAGAGTTGGGGGAATCCTGCCACACCTGCCCAGCCCCCACCTTGTCACTACTACCCCAACTGTCCCCGTCAGACACACAGGTGGCCCTACCTGCACTCCAGCTGTGTCCCCCGGGGCCTGCTCCATGTCATTGGCCCCGGAAGGGTGCTGTGTGGACTCCTCTCTACTCTGAGAGACATGCCAGGCTTAGCAAGCATGGCAGCCATCAAAGCCCCAGGCCTTGGGGACCCCACGCGCCCCTTGGGCCCCTGGGCAGAGCTGGGGAGACTCAGAGGCTTGGCTGAGCCTTGGGGGGGGGGGCCTCGAGGCTGGCACCTGCTTGCTTTCTTTCTTGCCCGTCTCGCCTCCAACCTCCCCGCGGTGCCGTGGGGCACGACGGACGTATTTTTGAGACATGTTGTTGAATAAGTCCTTGTAGAGTGCCTGCTCTAAGTTAGAGCTGTGGCGGGGGCTGGTCTGGTCATCATCGGACAGAGAGACCTTTCTGGGGGGCACGTAATAGAATAGCAGTGTGACTGGACCACAGGCATCCCACCAGGCCGGCCCCTTGTCCCCTGGGTGAGGAGTTAGCTTCCTCCCAGGGCAGGGCCAGCCGGGCCCCGCCCCCTCCCGGCGGAGGAGGTGGGCTGAGGAGGCTGGGAGATGGCACCATGCCAGTCCCTGCCATTCTCGGCCCCTTGAAAGCATGCAAGTTTCCTCAGTGTAAAGGGAAAGCAGTGAGTTTCAAGTTGGAAAACTTGGTGGGTGTCCGGCGTCTCGGCCCTGTGGTCCAGCCTCGCGGTGCTGGCGGGGGTGCATGAAAGCTGCCCTCAGAGGGGAGAGCAGAGGAGCGGCCCCCCCCCGAGCCCAGCTGGGGAGGGCCCCGCCCTCTCCTGCTTCAGAAGCCCCCTCGGAAGCCCCCAGGTAAAGCCCCTGCTCCCTGCCTTTATCCCAAGCCTCCTTTTTGAGGTTTGGCTGCATTTTTGATCTTAACAAGATTTTTTTTTTTTGTCATCTTTGCCAGGACTTTTACAATGCGATTTCCTTTTATTTTAAAAACGGTGGCTTTCAAGCCTCCTCTCATCTATGATTGTTTCATGTTTGCAGGTTTCTGGAAGGTTTGGAGCCGGTCCCTGGGTGGCCAACTTCCCATCTGCTCCTTGCTCTGCTCGTGGTGGGGAAGGGGCCGGGCCTCAGAGCAGCGGCCTCCTTTCAGGGAGGAAGACGCAGGGCCCTCGGCCGCCTGCCTCCCCCAAACTGCCCGCTCTCCACACAGCAGGACAGACACCTCATGGTGAGAAACAGGCTGCCGGAGGTCCAGCCTGGCGAGGTACTTCCACTCTCTGAGCCTCAGTTCCCCTTTCTGTACAGTGGGAATAATAATAATACAAGTAATATTGTAGTACTCTAAGATATAGCGGTAAGCACATACTAATAATGCAGTAACAGTGCTCTCAGCTAACAGCAGTAAGCACATATTAGTAGTATAACAATGCTCTAAGATATAGCGGTAAGCACGTACTAATAGTGTAGTAACAGTGCTCTGAGGTAACAGCAGTCAGCACGTACTAATAGTGTAGTAACAGTGCTCTGAGGTAACAGCAGTCAGCACGTACTAATAGTGTAGTAACAGTGCTCTGAGGTAACAGCAGTCAGCACGTACTAATAGTGTAGTAACAGTGCTCTGAGGTAACAGCAGTCAGCACGTACCAATAG
>PVKE010017116.1:0-30000 GCA_004027555.1 Craseonycteris thonglongyai
AAGGAAATCTTGCCATTTGTAATCATGTGAATAACCCTAGAGGGTATTATGCTAAGTAAAATAAGTCAGACAGACTAAAACAAATACCATATGATTTCACTTATATGTGAAATCTAAAAAACAAAATAAATGAACAACAAATAGAAACAAGCTCATATGTACAGAGAACAAATTGATGGTTGCCAGATAGGAGGGGTTGGGGGAATGGGTGAAAAAAGTTAAAGAGAATAAGTACAAATTGCCTGGCATAAAACTGGCATAGAGATGTAAAGTACAGCATAGGAAATACAGTCACTAATATTGCAATGACTATGTATAGTATCAAATAGGGACTACATTTATTGGAGTGACCACTTCATAAGGTATATGAATGTCTAACCATTACATTGTCTATGTGAAATTAATTTAATATGTCAACTGTAATTAAAAAATAAATTTAAAAGATGAATAAATGTTACTCAAAAACAATTAGTAATGATTCTTCCAGTATCATGGCATAAAAATAGATGTTTATATCATTAAACCAGATAACTGTTGTAATGCAAAAGACAAAGATATTAATTTATAAGCCAATACAGTTTCCAACATGATCTAGAAATGCAGTATGAAAGAAAGCTACATGTCTTGAGTGTTTACTATACCCCATGCCCTGTGCCATTCTCTTTATCTTGTTCTGTTACTCATTGCAACTACACTGGTATAAGATATTTTTATTCCCTTTTTCAAAACAGAGAAAACTGACATTGAAAAAAAACTAAATAACTCCTAAAGGTCTCATAGATTGTAACAAAGCCAGGATTCAAGTTCGTCTGTCTCCCAAATTCATATTCATCCTGTAATTCTAAGAACAGAAAAAGCAAATCCTACCACAAAATAAGCAAGACGATGCAAGTATGGGAACAAAAATAATACAGAAAACAAACAACTCATTACTGAATATACTTTAATACACATACTCAAAGTGTCTTATAACCAATGGTTTGTTTCTTCCAACAGTGCATTTTAACCACTTAATGTTAAATGTGTCATTACAAATTCAGACCACCAGTAAGCAAAGAATGACATCTTATGGATATGGATATTTAGACTAATTGATGTTTGTGATGTCACAGTATGACATAATGCAGTCTAGAACATCTTTATCTTAATTTTGGTTTTCAAATGTGAAGCTTATGTTTTCTGAATCTCAGGTTTTATTCAAAGGACAATTAGCCTTTGATAATGTTCAGCTTCATGCTAAGTAGCATTTATATTTAATGTCCATTCACAAAGAAGACTAAAATCAGAATAATTCAGTGGAGAAAACAAATAACTTTTCCCCTTTGATGGAGGCAAAACATAAAAAAATAAAAAATAAAATACCATGTTATCTGTGGAAGCAGTTACTATTGTTTCTAACTGAAAACCTGCTTGATTATGCACTTCAGTAGGACAAATTCTAAAAAGGCACATAAATAACAGGTGAAGCTTTTTTAAAGTTCATTATTTACTATGGGCTCTTAAAGTAGCATGCAGTGCAGGAGGAGTTACTGGAACCAGTTTCAGACTTCTGAACAAAGCTCCACCAACAGCTTTCTAATTGAATCTCAAAAGACTGTAATTGTGTTCCACTCTGTAGTCAACCTTCATTCCATGCAGCTACAGCCGGTAGTAGGTAATCAGATTACTCATGGGTTACTGCCTGCAGCCTGCAGGGGAGTGCCAAAAGTAAGAAGGCAACGTGTTGTAGGGTTAACGAAGCTTAATATGGTGCCAATATCACACTGAGCCGTTGCCTACGGAGTGAGAAAGGATTATATCCCATGTTAATATGCCATTTGACCTGTGCCAGAGAAGCAGTCTAAATCACTGAATAAGTATGTAAGTCACCACTGAGAAATGTTTGCCATGCCAGCTCTCATTGCTGTGAAAACAAGTTGTTCCCTAGCTTGTGAATTTTAACTTTGGTGCTCTTTAAAGTACAGTTTCAACATTGGCTCCTAACATCCCTGGAAAGGCCAGATGGACATAAGATTATCTAAATTGGAGCTAATGCATTGAAACTTGCATGCTTTTTTTTTTTTTTTACTTTTCAATTTGCTCTAACTTTTCTGGAGAATAAATCTAAGGTCAAAAATGTACTGCAATTTCCCAACATCCATCAATGATTTCAGTTCTCCGACATTGTCATTTGCAACATTTTTTAGGCACTATTGAGCCTTGGGATTCTTACTGCTAATTAAGTTTTGGGCCAAAGTATGCCCCAAATTGTGCCTCTGCAAGAAGTGAAGAAAGCCCAAAGAATTGATAGAAAAAATAGCAAAAGTTAGTCCAATTCATACTGTAAAAACTCAACATCATAACAATAGTATTTTAGGACCAACACTAAAGTCTACTCCCCACTATATTTTTGATATTTTAGGATGAGAACAAGGGACTGTCAGTGGGCTAATTAATACATTGATAATTCTATTAGAAAATCTTGATTGTGTTTTTAAATTTACAAATATTTAGGGTTAAAAACTACTTCTAACATCAAAAATTTTCATATGATTTTCTCCATATTGTTTGGTCATTAAATTTCTTTTTGATTATTTTAATCCCTAGGGCATATAAACACAAGATTAATAATACAAGGTAAGCAGAATCCAAAGCATAGGTATAATAGTTTGTTAATATTTTCTTTTCATACTCTTTTTTTTATTGTTTATAATTGGAAATACATTTAGCAAATTCCAGGAGGCAAGTGTGTAACATGAAAAGCAAGTATAGTTTCTAGTTTTTACTGTAATCAGTTGCTTCTGTATCTTTTTCAAAAATATTCCATTAGTACACTTGCATGTATCCACCTTTGCATTTAGTATCTATGAGTCCACCTATATGTATGCTTATATGTATGTATGCATGTACCCAAATTCAGGGTTTTTTTTAAGTTTACATTTGTAGAGACTTACACATAATCAGTTTTTTTGAAACAAGATATAACTTAAAGGGCACAAAATGTAAATGTACAATTTGATATTTTACGTATTATACAGCCATGTAACTGGATTATTTCCATAACCTCAAAAGCTTCCTTTTATAGCCAACTAGTGAACAGTTATAAAAAACTTCAAATGAATGTAATAATATAGCTTATGCCCTTTTGTATTTATACAATTTTATTCAACATTATACCTGTGAATTTCATCTATTCTGTTGTGTAAAAAGTATTTCATTTTTTTAAGACAATTTTTTAGAGTAGTTTTAAAGGTTCACAGCAATACTGAAAGAATGGCACGAAGATTCCCCATATACCTCCCACCTCTGTGTATGCATAATCTCCCCCATTAACAACATTTCCCACCAGAGTGGTCCATTTTTTATAACAGATGACTCTACATTGGCACATCAATCATAATCTCCCAAAGTCCATAGTTTACATTAGGGAGTTCATTCATTTTCATTAACATCTAATATTTCATTAAATGCCTATCCTAAAATTAACTTAGGCATTTGGTTGTTTCCAAACTAGGGTTATAATGAGTAAACTATGAACATTATTTTACATGTCTCTTGTTAGACATTAACATTCATTTGTATTGATTAATATCCAAGATTAAAATTACTGGATCATAGGGGATGTTGGGATTGCTTAAAAGTTTGAGTGCTTACCTTGCAACCACAAGGTACAAGAATTGAATCTCAGCAGTGGCCCATACAAACCCATACACTGAACTGAGGCTCAACAGGTAACTGCTAGGATGGTGGCAAAGTTTTTCACCTCCCACATGGGAGGCCCCCAGTTCAGTTCCCACCTTGCACAACCTCATGTCCCCATGTCTACCTGTGTAGAATGAAACTACATCACAACTAATGATGGACAACTGCGGAGACTGCTCTGGGCCCTCCCCCCTTCTCCCTGTCTGTCTCATCGCCTCTCAACATCAAATAAATCTTTAAAAAAAAAAACACTGGGTCATTAGGTATATGTATGTTCAGATTTAGTAGACACTGCTAGTTTTCTAAAGCGATTATAACAATAAATATCAAATCAGTACTGTACGATGGTTGTAATTGTCCCACATTCTTGCCAAGATTTGCTGTTATCATTTCTTTGAATTTTAGTTGTCCTAATGGTCTCTTGCAATTTTAATTTACATTTTAATTAACTAATAATGTCAAGCAACTATTTTTATGTTTATTAAAAATTTGCATATCTTCTTTTGTGAAGTGCCTATATAAATAATTGTTTGTTTAAAAAAGTGGATTGCCTGTATTCTTTTCTTGTTTTTAGGAACACATTATTATATTCTACTCATAAATTCATGGTATAGTGTGACAATGTATTCACCCAGTCTATAGCTCTCCTTTAACTCTCTTAATGTTTTCCTTTGATAAACAAAGCTTAATAGCTTCCTTTTATACATTTATTGAGATATAATAATGTACACATCTAAAATAAACAATTTTGGGGAAGCCAGGGTAGCTCAGTGGGTTAACCAATCACTTTGCAGCCACGGGGATCAAGGATCGAATCCAGGCCCTGGCCTGTACAGACCCATATAATGAACTGGGGAGTGCCCCCAGTTTGGTTCTCACTGGGGTGAGATCCCAGCCCAGTTCCTGCCCTGTGCAGCCCTATGCCCACCTGTGGAATGAAACTATGTGGAAAAACCAATGATGTGCAACTATGGAGATTGTTCTGGGCCCTCCTCCTTCTCTTTGTCTCTGTATCTCTCTCTCTCTCTCTGTGTCAAAAACAATAATAAAAATAAATCTTTTAAAAAAATAAAATGAACAATTTTGACATACCTTACCAATCATGAAACCATCACTTCAATGTAGATAATGAACATATATATCATCTCCCAAAATTTCTCATACTCATATTCCTTTTGTCCATCCTTCACCCATATCCACAGACAGCCACTAATGTGATTCCTCTCACTGTAGATTCATTTGCATTTTCTAGAAATTTATATAAATGGGATCATAGAGTATGTACTCTCATGTTTAGCTTTCTTCATGTAACACAGTTATTTTTAAGGTTAATCCATATTATTACATGTAACAATAGTTTTTTTTTTCTTCCTTTTTATTTCTTAGTGTTTCACAGAATTCCACAATTTGTTTACCCATTCACTTGTTGATGGACATTTGGATTTATTCTAGTGTTGGTTATTACAAATAAAGGTATTGTGAACTATTATAAACAAATCTTCATGTGAATATAAGCCCATTTATCATGGGTAAATACCTAGGAGTTAACTGGCCAGGTTGTATGGTAGGCACATGTTTAAATTTTTTTAAACTGCAAATATGTTTTCCAAAGTGGTTGTACATTATATTGTATTTTTTTGTGTATAAGATGTCCCCATGTATAAGACAACCCCTACTTTTCTAATTTAACATTAAAAAATCAATACATTGGTTACACCTGTGTATAAGATGACTCTCAATTTTTGATCTAACAATTTTAGATAAAAGTATCAACTTGGGAAAGCTGGGATGGCTCAGTGGCTTAAGTGCTCGCTTTGTAGCCCCATAGCCCGAGGATCGGATCCTGGCCCCAGCCCATGCAGACCCATATGCTGAACTGGGGTGTGCCCCCCGTTCAGTTCTTGCCGGGGCCTATATGGGAGGCTCTTGGCCCAGTTATGGTGTGAAACTATATGGAAAATGAATGTTGTCAACTATGGAGACTGCTCTGGGCCCACCCCCTTCTCTCTGTCTCTCTCTGTCTCTCTCTCTGTCCAAAACACAATAAAAATAAATGTTTAGAAAAACAAAAACAAACAAAAAGTATCATCTTACACATGGAAAAATGGTATATTCTAAGATGGAATGTATGAGGTTGCATGTTCTACAAGTGAAAGTGAAACTATTTCACCTCTATTTTCACAATGTGGATATGTCCACAATATGAATTATTTCAGATCTTTTTTACCTCCTATCCGACAATATAGCTCATATTTTCTTTTTACTGAAGTTTCTGCCTTCAGCAGTGGGGAACCAGCAAGATGGTTAAACCTGCTACATGTCTGTATTACCCATGGGATATTCACATGTTCTTGCCAGGAACAACACTAGATAGAAAACTAACTTACTGCAATGGCTTTTCCCCAGTTCTCTGCCTCTCCCCAAAACTGTTATACTCCTGTCCAAATAGTGCAGAGGCCAGATCAGAAACTCCATTGCAAAAGCAGATTGCCCAATTTGGGAAAACATACTGATCATCCCTTCATGCCGGCTACACAGTGTTTACAAGTAAATCTCTTTGAGCCCTTCTCACTTGGATTAGAAAAGGAATCTGAAAAGAGACCCTCCTATTTCCCCCATGAGAAGAGAGAAAAAGTCCAGTATTTCCATTTCTAATTCATGATCCAGGACTCAGATGACGATTTGGATGTCTGCCCAAACACTCCCAATCATCAACATATAAGGAAGAGGTGGTTAGCACAGCAGAGCCGTTCAGCTGTTACTAGATAAGCTCTAAGAAGGGCATGACCTCCAATTATTTTCAGCTCTATTCTGAATGTTAAATAATTAAAGCCTCTGTTTTCCTCAACTTTACATCCTAGTCACCAACTCTGAGACAGAGAAAAAATCTTAAGCAGCATATTTAAGAAATAAAACATAAAAAGCAACAGTTGAATACTATACACTTCCTGCTTTTTTATTTTTAATATATACTGGAGACTATTCCAGATCAGTAAGTATATACATGCCCCTTTCTAGTTACTTGTAGCTATAAAAAAAAATTATACCAAACTTAACAGCATAAAGCAATAATAATTTATGATTTTTAGCTCTTTTCGTTTGGGGGGTGGATTAGGATGAGATAAATGGTTCATTACTGGGCCACATTACATTGCTGTCGGACGGTAAATGTGGCTGCAGTCATTTGAATGTGTTCTCATTCGTATGTCTAGTGGCTGATGTTGGTTGTTGCCTGAGTTCTCAGTTGGCGTGGAAAAAAAGCGTCAGAAAGCCAGGCTGAAATATTACTGCTTTTTAGAAACTAGTTGCAGAGTTCATACAACATCACTTCCACTGCGTTCTACTCCCCATTTAAAGAAGTTAGACTCCATTTCTTGATGAGAGAAGGTATCCAATGACTACGTAGATGTTTTAAAATCTACAGTCTCCTCTTTAATGGTTGTATGATGTATCATACATTTAATAATGCTACATTTAAAACTTTTCTAAAGTTTAATAAATAGTTCTGAGCATGGTCAGCTAGAACACCTACAGCTGATTTCTCCTGCTGGCTTGGGTTTTCCCACAGCATGGCAGCCTGATACCAAGAGCAAGTACCTCAAGAGAAACTTGGGGCAAAGGATTGACGTAGGCTTGGAAGTCATGCAGCTCACCCTTGCCACACTCTATTGATTAGATGTGAGATATTAAGGCTACACATATTTAAGGACAGGGGAGTTAGATTCAACTCTTCATGGTGGAATTATCAATCCATCCCCTGCACCAAAATTACCTACATTCTTCTCACATGAAAAATATACTTGCCCACTTCTATAACACTTAAGATCTCATCTGTTAGGCCTTTAGTCTCAGGTTTACTTTCTAGGACTATTATCTAAATGAGGCCCATGTGACCATGGGTATGGTTTTCCAGATATAACATCTTTGGATATCAATATAAAATTAAAATACAGTGCTGGGAAAGACATGAGATCAATGCTCTTTTTTTTTGTATGGGGGTGGGGGGGGTGGAGAGAGAAAAAAAAAAGGAAAAGGAAAGAAGGGAAAATATATACAATAGCCACTGGTCCCTTCAAATTCTGGAATTTAGACAAGCGCATATTTCCAGTTCCTTGATTAAAGCTTAGTCTTGCTGTCTAACAAGAATTCTCTATGGTTCTTAGTCTTCATTTTCAATGGTCTTTCTTTTGGCCTAAAATGTAACCCATGACTACAACTGAATATAATTCTCCAGAGGCCTGCTTCCTTCACATAGAAATTTGAATATACCAAAGCTACTTTTCATTTTATGTTGTGCTTTCAATTGTAGTTCAAGCTGGCAGTGTTTCTGTAAGTACAATTATCTTAAACTTTAATAAATTTTCAATGAAAATTTGGGTCTTACTCCATTAAACAAAAGCTTCTCACCTGAAGAGTTCTGAGCTAAACTATTCTCTCCCTTCAACTCCTGAGGCAGGATAGGTGATCTAGAAAATTGACAACCTCTTCCAGGGTACAATGTGTGGTGCCTCACGGGTTACATAAGTAATAAGAGACTGTGTCTGGTACCTGCAACTGGAAAAAAACCAACCAGTTTCATCTAGCAAGACTAATCCCTATGATCAGGGAGCTGACTTCAGCTGATTTTAATGTCATTATAATGTTGCTTGCATTGTGGTTACTACCACTCCCATCATGCATCTGATGCTATGACAGTTCTGGCAGGACCAAATAAGGAAGACAAAGCAGAAACGGAGGGTTCAGCCCAGAGGGAAGAAATGAAGAAACCACACAGATGGGACAACAACAATTACCTCCCAGGAGGGATAAATGCCCTTGATTCTGACTTCTTTGGGAGGACTCGTTGTCCGAGTTTGCTGGTTCTGTCCTTTCAATGTGTACTTTCATTTGCAATAAATCACTTTTGCTATCCTGAATCTGTCCCGCTGTTGAAATCTTTCTTGTGCAGAAACAAAAATCCAGTCACTCCTGTTCTGGGTTGAGTCCTCTCTTGGACATCTCCATGAGCTTCCGGCGACACTTCCAGTAAAGTTTTTGTGGAATAATGCCCAAAAGCATTATTAAAAGTCCAAATTTTTAATTGACAAAAAATGTGAAGCATACTCTTAAGATTCTTAGATAGCCTTTTGGGTGTTGGAAAAGGTATATGAAGCACTACCTTAAATCCTTCTGAAATCTTAGAAACTGTTTTAAATTCATTTTTAGACCATGTTTTCCTGACAATGCCCTGGATTTGATCTTTGTCTGAAAGCTATTTCCTAATTTGAGAACAGTTTACCATCTGGTGAGGTTCGGAATGAGAAACTGTTTTATTTTTGATCCTAAGTCCTGGATTCTTCATATGTATTTTATAGTTGTTGTTTTTTAAGCTCTCATTTCTTTAGTTCTTCTCTCATTTCATTATAGTAAGCTAAAAAAAAATAAGGTGGAATCTTCAACACTATGTCTGCAAATTTCCTTAGGCAGATCATCCAATGCATTAGGTATATTTATTTTTTACATTTCAATAAATGATAATAGTGCCTCTAAACGTCTCTGCACTACATAAAAAAGGTCTTGTTTCCTCCAGCTTTTAATACCTGCTTACTCATTTTTATTTACATTCTTACTGAAAAATTCCTCAAGACCTTTTCAACTTTGCTAACAAACGTTAGCCCCTTTGATTGTCAAAGTCAATGCCACCCCACCCCCACCCCCGTGTTTTAGGTTCGGCAGCTCCCTCTACAGTGTTAAAATATTTTCTGGTTATCTACAGTGGCACAACAAACCATCTCAAATTTAGCATCATACATAGCAACATCATTTACTAGTATGATCTCTCAGAGTTCTGAAGGTTGGCTGGTCTCAGCTAGTCAGTTCTCCCTGGGGGTTTCTCATAAGGTTGCAGTGAGATGGTGCCTGGGGCTAGAGCCATCTCAAGGTGCCATCACAGGTCTGATGGCTAATTCTTCCTGTTGACTGGGACCTCACCTAGGAGCTTTATATTAGAATACCTACATGCTACCTTTCCACCTGGTCCAGACTTTCTTCCTCACAGTCTGGCATCAGGGTTCCAATTGTAAAGTTTTAACAGAAAGCCAGGCTGAAATATTACTGCTTTTTAGAAACTAGTTGCAGAGTTCATACAACATCACTTCCACTGCGTTCTACTCCCCATTTAAAGAAGTTAGACTCCATTTCTTGATGAGAGAAGGTATCCAATGACTACGTAGATGTTTTAAAATCTACAGTCTCCTCTTTAATGGTTGTATGATGTATCATACATTTAATAATGCTACATTTAAAACTTTTCTAAAGTTTAATAAAATTGAAAAACAAGAAGATAAGCAGGAAAATGAAATGTTATCATTTAAATATCCTGGTAAGATCTTCTCAGTGAAACATCAGTAAAATGCCAAAAGAGTATGTCTACGTACACATAATCGCAACAGAGCACTAATTAGGAGAAGGAAGGTCACTGACCTAAAAATGTGAAAACACAAGAAAATATAATTTCATATCACTGTATATGAAAACAATACAAACAGGGTGATGATGTTTTATGAAAGTTTAGAGACCAGGAGAAGGGCTGTCACTTGATTCTCTGGCATGGTTACTATAGCAAGTCATGTATAATTCTTAAGACATTTCAAGAAGAAAATAAAAAAATACGTGCTACATTTCCATGACTTCAGAGAGGAAACCAAGGTGTAGGGATTACAGAGACATTGAGTCAGGCTCCAAAAACTTCATTTACGTTGAAGTTGGTTTTCTATTGTTAAAAGTATCACACAAAATAGAAAAAATGAACCACAGAGATTCATTCATTAACAAAACTTTATTTGTAATTCAGAGATTCGCTGATAATATGGTTATACAAAGGAAAAGGTGTAAAAAAAAAAACAACTATATATGTTTATGATGAAAAGGTTTTTGTCCTTTTTTTCTACACAGGATGTCTTCAAAATATGTGTGACTAGAATTCAGGAGATTCTACTGTTCACCCTGAAGCCCATATAGGACCTTAATTACATCAGTTTATAAAGTGACATAAAAAGTACTTTTTTTTTTTTAAGGTTTATTTTTACTGTTTTTTGACAGAGAGAGACAGAGTAAAGGGGGAGGACCCAGAGCAGTCTCCATAGTTGACAGCATTAGTTTTCCATATAGTTTCACTCCACAGGTGGGCGTAGGGCTGTACAGGGCAGGAACTGGGCCAGGAGCCTCCCACATAGGCCCTGGCAAGAACTGAACTGGGGGGCACACCCCAGTTCAGCATATGGGCCCACCTCGGTCAGGGCTGGGATTCAATTCTCCAGCCCCCAGGCTGCAAAGCGAGCACTTAACTGGCTGAGCCATCCCAGCTTCCCAAAAAGTACTTTTAGTACAGCCTAGGGAATATAGTCAATAATATTATAATAACTATGTAAGGTGTCAAATGGGTTCTAGACTTATTGAGGTCCTTTTACAAGTTGTATAAGTAACTAATTCCTTTGTTGTACACTTGAAACAAATATAACATTTCATGTTAAGTACAATTGAAAAATAAAATTTAAAAAAGAGTACATTTATTTAAAGTCACAGAAACCAGAATTAACTTTATCCAACTAAAAAAAGAGGTAAACAATGACAGAAGTGTGAGTAACATTAGGTAACTTACTTCACCAATCCCCTAACATATATCTGCATCAGAAATACAGCCAGGAAATAGCTGGGAGAGAGATGATCTGACTGAATGCATTCTGAAATAGTAGTACATCTTTTATGTTAATAAGTTGATGTGACCATTTTAATCACTATGACAAAAAAAAAGAAAGCATTTTGAAATCAATTTTATCTTCCTTAATGTTATTAATAGAACCTGTTTCTTCGGCTATTACTCCTTTTTTTTTTTGTACAAATTGACTAAGAACATAGGGAATATGAAGATAAGTAAAACCCTGTTCCTTTCCTTACAGGGACTAAAGGAAAATGTAAAAAGCAAAATATGCACACTGACAAACTATAATACAAAGTAGAAAAGCAGTAAGACCTACATGCCATACTTAAGCAACTTTCTCTCACTGCAATACAAGTTACAGAATAACATTATGACAAGTACAACTTCCAATTTTATAATAGAGTGCTGTTTAGTGCATGCTTCAAATTCTAATGAATATTTCCTCTAACTAACTACCAGGTACCATAGTCCAAAAATTGCTATTTGTGTCAGAGATGTAAGAACACCTGGGAGATATAGTTCAGATGCTCAAAAAAGAGATAACTTTAAGATAGTTTGTTGGTTTAGCAAAAAATGGGAATGACTACTTGAAAATGAAAATAATTTTTTGACATTGGAATAAAATGCTTCAGAAAACTTAGTATGTGATGGTACCTACAACCAACAAAAATATACAGATAAAATGATAAAGTATTTCAAAGATATTCACATTCAAGGTCCAAACATTTGTTGAATGTCTGAAAGGTGCTTAAGCTGTCCTACATACTTTCTGTTGCATTTTATAAGTTAGCTTTCATAATAACAGTGTGGAATAGATATTGTATAAATAGAATCAAGAATTTGGAAAAAAGAGAAATCAGATAATGTTTGAGGACTAAACTTTAAATTTACCAAAGAGTAAAACTAGGCAGAGTCAAAAAAAAACAAACAAGAAAGAAAGAGGGGTGGGGAGGGAAGAAGAGAGGAAGGGAGGGAGGAAGGGAAGAAGGAAGAAAGGAAGGAAGGAAGGAAGGAAAGAAAAAAGGAAGGGAAAGGGAAGGGAAGGGAGGAAAGGAAGGAAGAAAGGAAGGAATGGGTCCCTGACTTAGGAGATATGATTGTAACTTAAATAAATATTCTATCATAGCTAAGCAAGAAAAAGTCGAGTAAAAAGGTTGAGCAGTCATTGAATATGGAAACTAAATATTCAATTGGTATATTGACAGACTTCATTGTTCCTGGAAAAGGACACCAAAAATTTAATCCACAGCCTTAGTCATACTGACAAAGCAATCCTCAACATAAAGAAAACCATAAAAAATCGCGGCCAGTGTATTTGCACCAAGCTCGTTCCAGTGATAAAACCATCACTACTTTGAGATGAATACATCAGGCTGTATTAATGTTATATCATTAAATGTTCACATCATCCAACTCCCCTTATTTCAAACTCAAGTTCCTTAAGCAATTTTCTTATTAAGACTCAATACACCGGGGAAGCCGGGATGGCTCAGTGGGTTAAGCGCTCACTTTGCAGCCCCGGGGACCAGGGATCAAATCCCGGCCCCGGTCCATGCAGAACCATATGCTGAACTGGGAGCTTCCCCAGTTCAGTTCTCTCTCTTTCTCTCCCTCTCTCTCTCTCTCTATCTCTGTAAAAAATAAATAAATAAATAAAAATATATTTTTTAAAAAAAGACTCAATACTTATAAGTCTTGACCTCCAAGGACAGAATAGAATGCCAGTGTTCCTCTTCTTGTGACAGTTTTTCTCATTAAAAATCAATTTATCACCATTCTTTATTTACAAAATACATGAGTTTTGGTTAATGAAAGAACAGTTCTGAGAGATGAATCCACTCTCCTTATGTCAGAAAAAAAAATCTGAGCTTCATATACCAACTCCTGCACTATGGTGTATTTACTGGCTTGTCCCTAGGTAAGCACATAATTCAACATCTTATGACAAAAGAGTACTCAAGTGCAAGAATGCACTGTCCTGTTTTGCATGCAATATGTGATAACCACCATTATTTTTATTTTACAGATGAGGAACGAAGGTTTGGAGATATTACATTCCTTTTGAAGGTCAGATAAGAACGTATACCTAATAGAAGCAGAAGATCTGAGAGCAGTTTCTCCAACAACAGTTCAGGACTCCTTCCAATTAGCTAAGGAGTCCCACAAATGATTTGGGAAGTAGTTCTAGGTTTGCTAAGGTCCACTACTGTTCCTAGAAGTTACTATTCACCTTAACACACATAACTGCAGAAAATTGCAGTATATTAATTCTTTCCCACAATTTTTTGTCAAAGAAAATATTCCATAAGTGTTAACAGAATAAGTTATGGACAACTGAAAGTAGAAACTGTATTATATAGTTGCTGTTATAATATTAAAGTATCTGGATATAGTTTTTGTTCATAGGAGCCAGTTTCTATTAAAAAATGAATATACTGGGGAAGCTGGGATGGCTCAGTGGTTTAAGCGCTCACTTTGTAGCGCTGGGGACCAGGGATCGAATCCCGGCCATGGCCCGTGCAGAACCATATGCTGAACTGGGAGCTCCCCCAGTTCAGTTCTCTCTCTGTCTCTGTATCTCTGTCTCTCTCTCTGTTGAAAAACAATTAAAAAATAAATAAATAAATATAAAGAAAAAATGAACATACTAAAAAGTAGAACAAGTCTATAAGCTATAGGCACCTAAAATTAATATAAAATACTAATGATACTACTACCAAGTACTATAATATAACCACCTTCACCTGTACTTCCAAGGAGCAAATAAACTTTAAGAGTAGGTGTGGTATGCAAGTTCAATTTATATTATTCTGTTGAACAATGATAATTCTATATGCTCACTGTTATTCACAGAATGAACCTAGCATAGCCCAAGTATCAATCATAAGAGTCAGAAGTTTCACAATAATATCAGATTGAAGCAAAGAGTATAATAGATATAATAGATAATCTCAAATTTACTGGAAAATTCAATTAACAAGCACTCTATCCCTCCAGACTTCTGGTAAATTGAAATGTTGCTATTTGAAAATAATGTAATTGAATACTATAGTCTCTGTCTTTGAGTTATGTTTTTGTGACCTTGGCCCTTCTCTTATAGATCCAAATTAGCAACTAGATTTACAAACCTGTTGCTGAATTCCCAGTCTTACTCTTTTCCAATCCAACTTCTAATCTAATGCTATTTTCAGTCACACCATGAGAAAAACTGAGAGGAATTTCTAAAATGCACCAATTTGTCACGTTTTAAAATAGAGATACATGTGGACCTATTTCTGTTTAATTTTCTTGTGAAATATCTACTTGAGATAGATTAAATTATAACTAAAAAAAAAGAATAAACAGGGAACAGCTACCTAAGGGAATGAATATTTGTAATTAAGAACTAGGCAAATTAGCAACTCCTTGGGACTAAGTGGCTGGCTACATGTATCAAATGAGGGTATAAATAAGTGCTAAAGCGCATCAGATTCTTAACACCTTTCTAACTTTTTGCTGCTTCCTCATCCTTCAATATAATAAGATAGGAAGCAAGAACTAGTGATTTCTATAGAATATGAAGCCAAACAGCATGGGGGGAAAAAATAGCCAGAGAGTTATGACATCTTGTTTTCCTGTTTATTAAGTAGCTAAAGTTGAGGAAAATTAGCTTAAACTTAGATTAGTGAAACTGAATCCAGAGAAGGGGCCATGTTGGAGGCAACCTGGGGTATACAGTTTAATAGTTAAGGGCATGATTAAAAGTAGAAGCTTTGGAGCCAGGAAGACTGGGGTCAAATTCTTGCTTTACCGTATTAATTCTTGTGACCACAAAGAAGTTATTTAACCTCTGATGCTCAGTTTTCTAAACATGAAAATAGAGCTAAGAATAGGCCTTGTAGAGAACTGTAAGAATTAATTTAAATAATGTATGCAAAATACCCAGCAGACTGCAAGTAAACAACAATTGTAGCTTTTGTATTATCATTATTAATGTTTCCCCTGCTTGGTGAGGCCCATGAAGGATCAAGGAGGTAATGTGCTTTATTGTTTAACACCTTAAATTTTTATTCCAATTAGGAAATTACTCAATCTCTTATAAAAAATAAATTTCCTCAAGAAACTAAAATAGAAAACTTTTTCAGCTACAGACAAATTAAAAACATTCAGTATCTTTAAAAAATGCCCTTTATTAAGATGAACCTAACCATTCTTTAAGAATTTTATACCCGTTTTCTTTTATTCTTTGTTCAGCAAAATTGAAAGACAATGATCTTATTGGTTAAAACTCACAAGGTCCACTCTAAAATGGATAAATCATGGGAGGGTTCAATTGAGAAAAAAAATCCAGGACCTCCACCACCCACAGGTGCAATCCCCAAAGAGTAGGCTTTCATAGTCTTCTTGCCATTTGCAGAGTCCCAAGCTAAGCTAGGGTTCAAGTCTCACAATGGAAGACTCAAGCCTCGCCATCCTCTCAGTGGTATGTGTCTGTGTGGGGTATTTTAAATGTAATCAGTAGAAGAGTTGTTCTACAAACTGCTGTCGTTCAAATATAACTTCAGCCATCCGCATCACTGACACCAGCTGTTTCTGCTAAGGGGAAAGTATAATCATTTTCTTGGAAGGATTCTTGCATGAATTCATGGCTCTGATATGTCAACCTATCTCTACTAAATCTAGTTGATCACTACCATGACTATTAGAATTAAAATAAAAATAAAATGTATGGAGTCAGTTCTGCATTTTGTGTAACTTGACCATCTGCAAGAAACATGTAGGCACAGCCTGAGGAAGCCTAAAGGTGTTTTGTAAAATTCAGTGAACCAAAAAGTAATCAATCAAAACATATTTTAGAAGCACTATGACAGGCCCTGAGGTGAAAAATAGCAGTGTACAGGCAAACTCCCTGTGTGAATGGGTTATAATTAACAATTCGTCTCTTTTTTGTTGTTGATGTTAGTTAGTAAACAAATATTTCACATTATTGTGACAAATACTCAGCCTGCCCAAGAAATCGATTTTAACCAAAGGTATGTCTAAAATAGAAAAACTGATCATCTAAAAGAAACTAATCACGACATAAAAAAAAAAAAAAATGTTTCTGTGTTGAAACTGATTTTCAGTTCCAACTAGGAGGTCTGAGCCAGTTCTACATCTCAGTGACTCCCTCAGACCTCCAGGTGTCCCTTCCTCCTTTATTGTTCAACAGGAGCTAAACTTCCTCTGCTAACACCATAGGAACTAAAATCTTATGGAGTGAAGGACTGTTAGGAGCTGAGACCACAGCACCAAACCAAAAAAAAAGGAAAAGCTAAGGCTTTCAGTATCTTGCTGCAGCATCCTTTGGAGAGGCTTTTCAATCCCACCTATGGGCTGAATTTTTTACCCCTCCCCCATCAAATGCATATGTTGACATCCTAACCATCAGTAGCTCATACTGTAACTATATTTGGAGTTAGATCCTTTAAAGAAGTAATTAAGGGGAAGCCAGGATGGCTCAGTGGGTTAAGCTCTCACTTTGCAGAGCCAGGGACCGGGGATCGAATCCTGGCCCCGGCCTTGGCCCGTGCAGAACCATATGCTGAAGTGGGAGCTCCCCCAGTTCAGTTCTCTCTCTGTCTCTGTATCTCTCTCTCTCTCTCTCTCTCTCTCTCTCTCTCTCTGTCAAAAATAAAATAAATAAAAATATTTAAAAAATAAAAAATAAAAATAAATAAATAAATAAAATAAAAATAAAGAAGTAATTAAGGTAAAATGAGGTCTTATGAGTGAACCCTAATTTAATATAAATGTTGTCTTTATAAGAAGAGATTAGGACCCATATACACAGATCAATAAGTGACCATGTAAGAACATGGTGAGAAGTAAGCCAAGGAGAGAGGCTGCAGGAGAAACCAAACCTGCCAACACCTTGACCTTGGACTTGTGGCCTTCAGAACTATGAGAAAAAAATTGCTCTTGCTTAAGTCACCTAGTCTGTGGTACTTTGTTCTGGCAGCACTAGCAATCTAATACACCTAGCTACGTAACTTCTCCTTATATCCTTCCAAGAAATTAAAGACTAGGAAGTTCCCACTGATGGTTTCAAACATGATTTCTCCATTCCCCAGGCATAAAATGCACTCTAGACCTCTCCTTAATGGCTGTCCCTGGATCAAGCACAGCCTTTCCTTTTCTTTCTTCTCCTTCTCCTCCTTCTCCTTCTTCTTTAAAATAATTGTTAAGAATTTTGATTAATAGAAACAAGTGGGAGAGCTCATATGAAATCCAAGAATTTTCTTTTTCCTCTTAATACATTAATTCTTTGTAAAAATGGCAATTATTTTTTTATATTAACTTTCCAAACTCCCAGATGGTATCTGCTGATTAATAAAATACAAAATGTCAAAAGGCTACTATGTGTTCACTGAAGTGTTTAAATAATGTTGAATATTGGGAATCATGGTAATATCCATATGCAAGTAGTGTGACCCAGTTCATGAGCTTGGTATACAAACATAGTCACAACTCTGGTTTTTTCAATTAACTATCAAATGTCTATAAGTTTCTATTCTCAAACTTCTCTTGAATCCTATTAAATAATGCTGGGGCTTACTGGCAAAAAAAAAGATATCAATTCTTTCTTAAATACCTGATGGAGAGAGAATTGTAAAATCCTGTTCATCCATCCATGTGATGGACATATTGGTATTGAATGGTTGCTATTGAACAATGATATCCTATGACTTAAGGAACACTAATGTTCTGTGCAGTGATTCCCTTGCTGGTCTGTTTTCAGTCAGCATCTCTCCAGGTCCTCGAGCAAAACTTCTACCACGTTCCTCTCCAAAGGGTGGCAGAAACCAGAAAGGTACATTCCGCCTCACACACATGCTGTGCAGCTCTAATCTTCCATAAACACAGCTGGATCTATATTGAGACCAAGGCCACAAGCCACTTTTCTCAAAGTGAGGTCTCTCTAGGGCTTTCGGTATCTTTTATCACCAACCATCTTTGAATCGTACTGCAGACTGAACATTATTGTTTCCTCAAAATTTATATATTGAAACCCAATCCCCAAAGTGATAGTATTTAGAGCTAAGGATTTGAGGAAGTAATTAGTTAATGAGGGCTCTCACAGATGGAATTAGTGCACTTATAATAGAGACCCAGAGAGCTTGCTCAACCCCTTTGGCCTTGTAAGGACACGGTGAGAAAATGGCCATCTATGAACTTGAAAGTGGGACCTTACCAGATAACTAATGTGCCGGTGTCTTCACCTTGGACTTCCCAACCTTCAGAAACATGTGAAATAAATTCCTGTTGTTATAAGTCACCCAGTCTATGGTGTTCTGTCATAGCAGTCCAAATTTGAACCAAGAGAGACTGAGTCACCTCTGTGTACCAGAAAGATTTTCTTAACTTCTGATCTCAGAGATAAGAGGTTGGGATCTTAGACACATCCCTTCTCAACAATAGCCTGGCTTGTGGTCATTCTTTTCCAACAAAAATGACTGAAAACCAAGAGGCTAGGCACCAAAAATATCTCTATTACAAAATTCCCCAGCACAATAAGACTCTCTTGTTTTACTATTGCTTCACTAAAAAAATAATATTAGGGGAAGCCGGAATGGCTCAGTGGGTTACGCACTCACTCTGCAGCTCCGGGGACCGGGGATCGAATCCCGGCCCCGGCCCGTGCGGAACCATATGCTGAACTGGGAGCTCCCTCAGTTCAGTTCTCTCTCCGTCTCTGTCTCTGTCTCTCTCTCTCTCTCTCTGTCTCTCTCTCTCTCTGTCAAAATAAATAAATAAATAAATATTAAAAAAATAAAATAAAATAAAAATCACTCAAGTGAATCTTCCCCAAATTAGAGAACCCTGTTCCAAGATGATTTGTGATTTATACATCTGTGCAGAGAAGCTCAACTTGTAACATATTGCTTCACCTACTGCAAAAATACATTTTAAAATAACAAATGAATAAATAATTTTACATTATATCACATATAAACATATAAAATCTATTATGTATTTATTGTGAGACATATTAGTTATTCAGTTTCATATCCTGCTTAGTACACATGTAATACCTCTGGGTAAAGAACTATATAGGTTAAAAGACAGGTGGCAATGATAAACATTTGAGTTGGCACTTCAGAGGGCAATCTTAGCCTGACTCTTCTGCACATTTGACTGAAACAACAGGACGAGAAGGCTAAATGCAAAGAGACTTTATGAAACCATTTGGGGACTGATGTGGGCAGCTACCAGGTAATGCTGGGCTGGTAATAGTGAAAGGGGTGGGGGAATATTTACTTGACTTTCACCCACTGTCATTTATTTTACAATCATTTAGAAGACTCTCTGCCCTTCGAGAAGAGTAGCATCTATGAAAAGGATGCAAAAGGACAGTAGAGTATGGGGAAAATTTGAAGAGATTCTCCTTTGGTTCTGGGGGTAACCACAGTGAGTTGCCATCATAATGACCAGTGTAGTGTCTGTTCACTGTCCCCAAAGAGCTTTATCTTCTCAAATGAATAACAAAAAGTTACATAGAAAGAGGAATTAAGTGCTAATTTCAGTTCTTATCTAAAGTGTAATAGAGAATAGAGAAGCACTATTTTTTTCTCTCGTAATTTGCTGTTTTCCTCTGATATGTCTTCCCCTCAAGTTTTTCAGGATTTTACAGAATAAGGTGGCATTTTATCTGAAAACATTTGCTAAATGCTCTTTGAGTCTGGGAGGCTGCAATTTAACAAATGGCTTCTTCACACAAACTATAAGTATGATACAGAATGACTGACAACTATGCCAACATCTGAAAATCAGCAAGAGCTTTAAAGCAAACAGTAGCCAAGACCAGAACTGGAGTTTATCATCAGCATTGGAGTTTGTGGTTTATGTTGGCAGTATAAAATATCTGTCATTTTAATACAGCTCTTACAAAGATTTTTAAACATGTCATTAAACAAATGTACCAGAAGGATGGGCCCAGAAGAAACCAGTTTTAAGATAGCAACAATAGAATCAAATTATATTATCATCAGATAATAGCTTCCTACAATTTGATAAAGGGCTCAGATTCTAAAGCCAAAGCAAACAGAGAGGCTCAGCAAAGATGTTTGTTTTAGAAGTGGGAGACATTGATCTTATGACATGTTGCTATTACAAAGTTTTTATTTCTGGTACAGTCATAGCAGGCTCAACTTACAAGTATTTTCATTTGAGAGGTATTCAACACATGTCACTCTTAGAGCATCTTAGCATATGTATCACCTGTCTGGGGACGTAGTGAAGTTCTTCCTTCTTCCCCCTAATCATTTTCCCTTTTTAGCACTCCTGTAAATATGATCTGCATCCTGGAAACACCAAAACAATACAAGTGTGGGTCCATATGCAGAGGAGATGTGTGAATAGTAGGATAATGTTCAGAAGCATTACTGCAGCATTTTGAAAACTCACATTTAAAGCTATGATCCTATACCTATCTCTTCAGCAGAGATCAGATCTTGCTTTGAGATTTCATTCTAAGTAAAGGCCAATTTTAGTTATGTCACTTTAATATTTAAGTGTACAATATGAAACAGGCCTGCCCCTGTTGTTGGAGTGTAAGGATAAAAATAATGTTTGATTAAAACCTTGGACATGACAGTTATATTCTTGCTTTACTCTTAGAATATCTCTCTTCTCATTCCCATACTTTACTCAATGTCATGATAGAGATGCCACTCCTTTCTTTCAACCAAGCCTCAACCAGTTCTCGTTCTTATATCAACTTATACCTCCATATGTTCCTAATACTTATAATCAGAGCCAATGTGAAGAATGAGCACGTAATATTATCAAAGGGATGATAGAAGAATTAACACCTCCCCCATTATGCCCATTATGTCTTTGCACAAACTTTATTTACTCCTACTATGTGACAGCACTGGGCCTCCCAAATCATCTAGTTTTTCTTTCTTTTTTTTTTTTTAAGATTTATTTATTGTTTTTGACAGAGAGAGAGATACAGAGTCAGAGACAGAGAGAAGGGGGAGGGCCCAGAACAGTCTCCATAGTTGCACATCATTTGTTTTTCCACATAGTTTCATTCCACAGGTGGGCGAGGCTGCACAGGGCAGGAACTGGACCGGGGTCTCGTCCCAGTGAGAACTGAACTGGGGGCACGCCCCAGTTCAGCATATGGGTCCGCATGGGCCGGGGCCAGGGCTGGGATTCGATCCTCTGTCCCCGGGGCTGCAAAGTGAGCGCCTAAGCCACTAAGCCATCCCGGCTTCCCCCAAATCATCTAGTTTTTCAATAGATATCATATAGTCCCTCTATTGTCAGCACAACTGAAAGCCAAGCATTGTAAAAGACAGCATGATATGAAAAAGAATGAGGCAGACATTCAAACATATATTAGCTCACCATGAAAGTGGGGAGGCAGATAGACAATTTAAAAGCCACGACAAATGCCATAATACCTCTCTCTCCTAGAAAATAATGACTCGAAGAAAAGTCCCTCACATGGTCAATTAGATCTTAATGATAGTAACATTAAAGAGAAATTCCAGGACAGTAGATAAAACCCAGATTACATTGCAGTAGTAGCGATAAGGAGGATAGTGAGAAAGACATTGAACTGTTTTACTGAACTTTTTGCATGAAAACTGATAAACACTGGATCTTAGCCAATGGGATCTCAAGAGTCAAGTAAGCATTTGTTTCTTTGCTTTAAAGATGGGAGAATTGTGATTGTATTTATGCACTATTGTGAAAAAATTGTATGGCCTTGAATCTCAGAAGTTTGGGGTTTTTTTTCATTTAGTTTTTAAGTTAACTTTTTAAATGAAACTACTACTGAGAAGAGTAGGTTCTCCATAAAATCTGTCAGTTGTCAGTTAACACCTTAGCAGGGCACAGGATGCTCAAGGGTGCCAAGAGCAGGCAGGAGAGACGCTACTCCTGACGAGGTGGGAGAGCACCCAATATCCGCTTCCTCACAGTTGCGTCTGGGGCTCAGCCAGAGAATCCCAGCTGGTCCTGGTTTGACAAACAATCTTCATTCTCGTTTGACACCCCAGAACATAAGAACACAAAACAGCCTCAAATTAATGCTTTTGCAAATTGTTCTTCCTTGCTGGGGTTACTTTTAGAGCAAATGAGATTCTAGAGTATAGAAGCGAATTAAGGGGGTTATGTAAGCATGGTTTTCATTATTTCCAATAGTAGCCAAATAATACATCTTTATATAAAGTTAAAAGAATACAATAGGTGAAATGAAAATGGAAGCCACTTTTATCTGCTCCCTACTCCACAACCATCCCAATGGTAATCATAGTCACCAGCTTAGTAAGGGACCTTCCACACTTGTACTGTGCATTTATATCCACACATGTACACATAATGCATATGTCACTAGTTGCCCAGCCCTCTTAACAAGCATGGTTCTCCTTAGTCTATCTATTGTCGGCAATATGATTTTGGAAGGTCTCACCTATCCTTAACAATAATTACTGCTAATATTTACTAAGCATTTACTACATTCCATATATGATACTAAAAATGTTATCATTTTTTAGTTTCCCAAATACTAATTACTTGATTTTATTCTCATAAATAGTCAAAACACACACACACACAGAAAGAAATCCTCATAATTAATCTTCCCAATTCTAGAACTCTCCTTCAACATAACCACTGTTGCCAATTAGGTGGACGTTTTTCTAGATCTAGGCATTTTTAAATGGCACACACATGCCTATATGTACATGTGGGAATGTATTTTGTTTGCTTTTTTGGTAAATATTATTATTCTATAGATATTGGGCAAAATTCAAATTTTTCATTGTGGTCATGCAGATCTTTTCATATCAAATAGCATAAATAAAATTCATTTTTAACATTTGTATAGAAGAAACACTAATCCACTCTGTGGTTTTATTAAAGATTAGCATGTCATTATTTTGCAGGCAGGCATTGAGTTTGATTCCAATTTTTTACTGTAATAAAGAATAACATAGGGGAAGCCGGGATGGCTCAGTGGGTTAAGTGCTCACTTTGCAGCGCCGGGGACCGGGGATCAAATCCCGGCCCCGGCCCATGTGGAACCATATGCTGAACTGGGAGCTCCCCCAGTTCAGTTCTCTCTGTCTCTGTCTCTCTCTTCTCTCACTCTCTCTCTCTCTCTCTCTCTCTCTCTCTCTCTCGTCAAAAATAAATAAATAAATAAATAAAAATATATTTAAAAACAAAAAAAAAAGAATAACATAATAAGGAGCTTATACGGGCCCTTTGAACACATTTGTCAGTATTTCCTTCAGTTAGTAAGAAGGGCAGTTGTAGGTCAAAGAACAAAGAAGACATTTACCTAGCAGCATCCTTATCTTCCTCCTCCATTTACATTAGCCCTCATATTCCATTCAAGCTCTTCTAGTACTGGAGCATAACACTCCAACAGAAGTGGAGTTTGGAACTTAGGCTACAGCAATGTGCCCATTTGATACCTCTGATCACAACAATGATGCATTTGGACGATGTCATGTATTTTAGAACCATTCAGATTAAAACGAAACTCGAGGATTTGATAGGAATTCTGGAATACTTATTCTTTCTTCTTGCATATATACAGGAACAATGTAGCACTGGGAGATATCAAATGCCATCTGTATTAGTTTGCTAGGGTTGCTATAACATATCACAACAGACTAAGTGGCCTAAACAACAGAAATTTATTTTCTCACAGTTCTGGAGGCTGGGAGTCTGAGACCAAGGTTTCAGGGTGGACTCCTGAGATGTGAGGGAAGGACCTGTTTGAGGCCCCTTCCTTGCTTATATATGGCCATCTTCTTCCTGGGTCTTCACATTGTCTTTCCACTGTGTTTGTGCGTGTAAGTCCAAATTTCCTTTTCTCATAAGGACACCAGTCCTATTGAGTTAGGGCCCACCTTAAGATCCTCAGTTTAATTAAATTTTCAAAGACCCTATCTCCAAATATGTTCACATTCGGAAGTACTGAGGGTTAGGATTTCAACATATGAATTTTTAGAACATAAATCAGTTTTATAACACTAGCTCCCTATCATAGAGGAAAGCAACCATAGGGTAAAAGGGAGAACTAACAATCAATAGGAAATGGGTATTTGCTGATTAAACCTCACTCAAAACCATTATTTCCTTGCTGAATTCCTTTCAAATGTTCTTTGTTTGGGGTTTTTTGTTTGTTTTATTTTAGTTGAGTCAGTAATCTGCTGAAATTGCATAAGCAAGCTTAAGTAGAATGTTTCCTGTAACCAAAGGAGTCCAGGCTTTTAAAAAAATATGTTAAAGTTTGGAAGATATTTCTCAATTAACCTCGTAAAAGGCATTTTAAACATACTTTCTCATTAACATTTCATAAAAGTTTCCAGCTCCTTTCAGTGTCATCAATAAGAATTGTTTATAAGCTTGTTTATAATTTGCTGTTCTTGAGTAAGAAACCAATATCTCATCACTGTTTTCATTTTTGTACTGATTACTAGGAAGTTTAGCATTGTATCTTTTGTTTATTGGTCATTTTAATTCTTCTGTAAATTATCAATATACAACTTCTGCAAATAATTTTATTTCATTATTTAACAATTTTCATATTGATTGTGGAGTCCTAAAGAGAAAGCAAATATAAACAAATATTGGCTCCTGTCCTGTCACTGTTTTTAAACTTTATTAATGATGTTTTAGTCACAAAGACATTTATTTTAAAAGTATTTTAAATTTGCTTAAAATTTTCAATCTGAGGTTAATGTCTGAGTTTTATGTCTTTCTTAGTGTTTCTATGCCAAGATTACAAAAATATTTTTCTATAATTTCATATGCAAAATATCTTTATAGTTAATTTTTTATATATGTAGGTTCTTAGTATACTTGGAATCTGTTGTTGGAAATCTTATAATGTAGAAAATAATTTATTATTCAAATAGGTAACTAATTTTCCCTAAATCTTTTTTTAATACTATGTGTCTCTAGTGGTTTGAATTATCTTCTTTATCATATTTAAATTATTATCATTATAAAGTCCATTTCTGAAAAAATAACTCTGTTCTATTCACCTATTGAAATTATTCCTCTACAAAAATCACTCTGTTTCAATTAAGGTAGCTGTATAATACAGTAAAATATTATTTAAAATATAATAAGGTAACTTTATAATATAATGTTTAAAAGCAAAATTTTGCCTTGTGTTTCTTCTTTTTAAAGGTTTTCCTGGCTAGTCTTTCCCATTTGCTGAAAATTGACTATTCTGGTTTTTTAAAAATCTCAATGGAGTAATTCCAGCTTCTACCTGACACATAGAAATGAAAGCAAATCATGTCCATCCTTGTGATGAAAAGAGCCAGAGTAATTTTAAATATATTACTTTATTTTTTAACCCTTCAGAAAGTAAAGGCCCAAAGCAAAGTCACAAATATCTAAGGAAAGATGATGTCTGCAGGGAGACAGGAGCTGTGAGCATTCACTCACTTGGGGTAGCAGAAGTTAACCTAGAATCATTGAAAAATTGGTAAAAACTGGGATGCTGGGATAGCTCCGTGAGTTGAGCACTCATTTGTAGCCCCTAGGTCTTAGGTTCAAATCGTGGCCCCTGCCCTTGTGGACCCATATGCTGAACTGAGGTGTGCTCCCAGTTTGGTTCTCACTGGGGTGAGCTTTCTATGTCAGAGGCCCCTGGTTTTCAAGGGCGTGCCTCCCATGTGGGTGGCCCCTGGCCTGGTTCCTACCCTGTGCAGCCCTGTGCCCACCAGTGGAATAAATCTATGTAGAAAACTAATGATGTGCAACTATAGAGACTGCTATGGGCTCTCCCCTTCTCTCTGTCTCTCTGCCTTTCTCTGTTTAAAACAATAAAAATAAATCTTAAAAATAAAAAAATTGGATACCAGTATGGCTCAGCGGGTTAAGCCCTTTATTGCAGTGCAGCCCCAGGGTCCAAGAATTGAGTCCTGGTCCCAGCCCGTGCAGACCCATATGCTAAAAGGGATGTGCTTTCTCGTATGAGAGACCCCCAATTTGGTTCTTGATAGGTGAGCTTCCCATGTGGGAGTCTCCCAGCCCAGTTCCTGCCTTGTGTGGCCCAATCACCCACCTGTATGGAACAAAACTATGTTGAAAACTGATAATGTGCAACTACGGAGACTGCTCTGGCCCCTCCCCCTTCTCTCTGTCTCCTACTGTCTTTGTTTCTAGCTCTGTCAAAACAAGACAATATATATATATTTTTTAATTGGTAAAAGCTGAGTGTGGGATGACAAGACAGTGTGAGACTAATAGAGGCCATAGAAACTGCTTGTAGGCTGTCTCTCCATGAACCCCATGTGGCACTCTCAGTAAAGACTGAAAAGAACACAAACTATGTCATAAGGTAAAAGCAGAAAGGATAAGAAACTCTGCCTGATTATTTTCCTTATCTCCATTAAGGAACAAGAATAATCAAGAATCATTGAGGAAAATCAGAGGTTTTGGATATAACACCAAAATTATGATCTAC
The DNA here is from genome assembly GCA_004027555.1 of Craseonycteris thonglongyai. Taxonomy (NCBI): domain Eukaryota; kingdom Metazoa; phylum Chordata; class Mammalia; order Chiroptera; family Craseonycteridae; genus Craseonycteris; species Craseonycteris thonglongyai. The sequence goes on from PVKE010017116.1 coordinate 26,853, forward strand.
AAAAGAAAAGAACTGATAAATTAAACTTGGTTAAAATTAAAAACTTAGGAAGCTGGGATGACTCAGTGGGTTAAGTGCTCACTTTGCAGCCCCAGGGATCGAGGATCAAATCCCGGCCCTGACCCGTGTGGACCCATATGCTGAACTGGGGAGTGCCCCCAATTTGGTTCTCACCAGGGTGAGACCCCGACCCAGTTACTGCCCTGTGCAGCCCCACGCCCACCTGTGGAATAAAACTATGTGGAAAAACCAATGATGTGCAACTATGAAGACTGTTCTGGGCCCTCCCCCTTCTCTCTGTCTCTGTATCTCTCTCTCTCTCTCTCTCTCTCTCTCTCTCTCTCTCTCTCTCTGTCAAAAACAATAAAAATAAATTTTTAAAAATTAAAAACTTTTTTTATATGAAAGATCCTGTTAAGAGAGTGAAATAAAAAGCCATAGGCTAGGAGCATAAATATGCATATCACAATGTTAAGAAAGGATTGTGTCCAGAATATGTAAAAACTTTCAAAACCCAATAATAAAAAAGAACAATCTAATTTTTTTAAAAAAAGGATAAATATCTGAACAAACCCTACAATAAGATGATAACTGGAAGACAACTAAACATATAAAAAGATGCTCAACATCATAAGTAATTAGAGAAATAGCAAGTTAATACCACGATGTGATACTGCTATACACTTATCAGAATGCCTAAAAAATTAAAAGAAAAAAAAACACTTGCTATATGAGGTGCTGACCATAATGTGGAACAATTGAAATTTTATTAGTTACTGGTAGGAAATCAAAATGGTAATGTCACTTTGGAAACAGTATTCTTATGAACTTCAACGTGCTACTACTCCACTCCTAGGTATCTACTCATCCCTCCACCAACACACAAAACTATGTTCACACAAATGCTGCATACAAATATTTACATAAACTATTCATAAACATCAAAAACTGGGAAAGAAATATGTCTTCCAACTGATGAACAACTTGTGGAATATTTATAAAACAGAATATTACTTTGTAAGAAAAAATAGCAAACTACAGATTTATACAATATGTACAAGTCAAACACATTTTACTAAGTTAAAGAAAATCAAACCCAAAAGACTGCATAATACATAATTCCATTTATATGACACTCTGGAAAAGGCAAACATAGTTGTTGGATTAGAATTGGAGAGAGGGGTTCTCTACACAAGAAATTTGAGAGGGGACCAATGTGGTGAATACATGACTCTATGTTTGTCAAAGAAATATAAACCACAATATGTGCAACTCACTTAATATGAATTTTTTAAATAAGTCAATCAGAATGAATTTGTGGGGTAGGGAGAGAAGAATGAAATAAATGCTGTGATATATAAATCTAATTATATTACAAATAAATCACAAGGTCATATTAAAAAAATGAGAAGAAACAAAATATTAAGTAAGTTTAGAAAATAGTACTTTAGATATCATAAAGCTAAAGATAAGAAAACAGTACTCAAATACTGTACTATAGTTGGTAAATTGTTTTTCTGAACAATGAATGTTAGAAATTTTTATTCTACTTTGTTTTCATACCTGGGTTAAACAAATAAGTACATGTACTGTAGACAATGAGAACCAGAGTAAGTAAATACAATTAAGAAAGAGCAGCATGAGCCCTGTAGTGCTAAATAAGAAGCAGAGGTATACTTGTAAATACAGATATGTGGTTAAAAAATAGATGATAGATAGATAGAAAGAAAGATAGATAGATAGATAGATAGATAGATAGATAGATAGATAGATAGATAGATAGATAGATAGATAGACAGATGATAGATAAACATAAGGGTCTATGTAACTGTGTGTGTCCTGGCTCTATTTACTGACAGGGCTAGAGACAGTGACATTCCAGTAACTGGTACTCAGATCCTAGTTTCTAAATACCATTCTTTGTGCAGTTTTCTGTTTCAGGTCTTATGTTTAGGTCTTTGATTCATTTTGAGTTGACTTTCGTGTATGGCGACAGCAGTCTAATTTCATTCCTTTGCCTGTGGCTTTTTAATTTTCCCAGCCACATTTATTCAAGAGTTGTTTTGTTCTCTTTTTTTCCCATTATATGTTTTGGGTTTCTTCATTGAAAATTATCTGCCTATATATTTGTGGTTTTATATTGGGGTTCTCAATTTTATTCCATTAGTCTGTGCAATTGTTTTTCTACCAATACCATGCTGTTTTGATTACTGTCACTTTGTAGTATTAATTGAAGTCATAGAATGTGATACCATCAGCCTTGTTCTTTTCTCAGAATTGTTTTGGCTATTTGAGATCTTTGGCGGTTACATAGAAATCTGCTGATTTATTTGTTTGTTTTGCTCTATTTCTTTTTTTTAAGTGTCATTAGGATTTTCATGGGGATTTCATCAAATCTTTATATTGCTTCAGGTAATATGGCCATTTTAACATTATTGATTCTTTTAATTCATGAACACAGAATATCTTTCCATTTCTTTTTGTCTCCATCACTTTCTTTTAATAATGTCATAGCTTTCAGTGTATAGGTACTTCATGTCCTTTGTTAAGTTTATTTTTAGGTATTTTACTCATTTTGTTGTAACTGCACAAAGAATATTTTTTTATTTCTTTAGCTGATATATCATTGCCAGTATATAGAAATGCAATCTGTTTTTGTACACCGATTTTGTATCCTACAACTTTACTGAATTTATTTATTGTTTCTACTAGCTTTGTGCTGAATTCCTGAGGGTTTCCTATATAAAGAATCATATCATATGCAAAAACTGACAACATGACTTTTTCATTCCCAATTTTGATGCCTTTTATTTCTTTCTCTTGCCTGATTTCTCTGGTGAGGACTTCCAATATTATATTGAATAGCAGTGGTGAGGGGAGACATCCTGGTCTTGTTTCAGTTTTTCATCATTGAGTATGATATTAGCTGAGGGTTTGTTGTATATGTCCTTTATTATATTGAGATACTTTCCTTCTGTACCAAATTTATTAAGTGTTTTAATCATAAATAAATGTTGTATCTTGTTAAATGCTTTTTTTTGCATCTATTATGCTTATATGATTTTTACTCTTTATTTTGTTTACATGGTATATAACACTAAATGTTCTGCATATGTTGAAATATCTTTGAATTTAGCCCTGGGATAAA